>APFE030870092.1:0-14325 GCA_000404065.3 Pinus taeda | reverse complement strand
GCACCTACGTACTAGTATCTAAGCTAGTACAAGAGCTAAAGGAAATCTTTGGAGCATTGTAGCAGGTAGTAGCCTGCGTACTAGTAAATGGATCGGCTAGTACAAGAGCAAAGGGGTTTGTAGCTCCCGTACTGGTATAAGGCTGCACCAGTACAAAATATTGTAAAAGGATTTTCTTATTAAGAAGAAGATTGAGATGACTTGCAGCAGGTGGTTTTCTCCCGCATGGGTTTCCACCTTATATCATGATGTTCATGTGTGTGCTCTTTATGTGTGATGATCTATTCTTATGTTACTGCATCTGTTAACTGATAATATGGTTGATAATGTTCTAATGCACTCATTGAAGATCAATTAACTTAATCATAAGAAGTTGTGGAAGTAGCATATATGAATCAGAGTTTGGAAATGAAAAAGTTTTATTAATGTGATAATACTGATTCACCCCCCCTCTCAGTATTATTTCCAACAATCCCCCAAGATCCAGATCAATGGTATCAGAGCGGTATGCTCTTTCTCTATTTTTCCTTGCATGTCTCCAACGAGGTCGGGATAGAATGAGTTAGGGCTTGAGTTGGTCGAAGCTTTGCAAGACTAGCCTTGCAAATCTTGATGGCCTCCCATGGCGGATGAAAAGAAAGACGAGGGTTCAGGAGATCCTATCAAAATATTGCTCGAAGAAGCCCTCAAGGGACAAAGGAATGCGATGATGGACAACTTTGCTCAGATCCTTTAGCCGCTACCTAGGGGCGATGCATCTGCTTCCAACAACTACTCTGGAAATGCCACACCCTTTAAGGTACAAGTTAACTTTGAAATCCCCATATTCGAGGGTCAAATAGATGTAGACACCATATATAAATGGTCAAATATACTAGAATGGTATTTTTCTATTCATGATTTTTCCAGCCGAGAAAATATTACTTTTTCTCTTCCCAAAGCCGACCCCCATGTCAAGGACTAGTGGGAAACCTATTGTGAGCAAAAGGATGAAAGTACAAACCCACTGTTTTCAGCCGCTCCCACTTGGAATTCATTCTGGGATGCCATTAAGGAGCAGTACTACCCTGTCGGGAGCTATGAGAACAAATACATAAAGTGGGCCATGTTGCAGGAGGGAAGGGACTAAGATGTGCTGGAGTTTACCAATGTTTTTCATACCCTGCGCAGGAAGTTGGATATCAAGGATTTAGAGCGGCATTTGGTACTCAAATATCATGGCTTCCTACATAGGTACATCCAGGATGAGATGGAGTTCCTGGACATCTCCTCACTTGGAATAGTGTATTGATACGATGTCAAGATCGAGCAGAAGTTTAAACAAAAGAAGTGAGACTTTGGATTTGTGAATCTGAAGAACAAAGGACAAAGCCAAAGCGGGGTGATCCAAGAGAACCCGTCGAACCCGCAAGAGAAACAAAGAAGAAAAAAAGAGAGTGGTGTGAGCTCCACAAGATCCCCACTCACAGCACAAGTGAGTGTCAGGCCAAGCAGTCACTGGTGACTGGGTTGAAGGCTTCAGAACCAGAGCATGTTCCAACCTTGAGTAAGAACACAAGAAGAGGAATGACAAAGGGAATCAGATCATTAATGCGGAGCCCAGTGCCACTGTTGCCACCGCTAAGATCCAGAAGAATGAGCCCAAAGATCCAGAGGAGGGGGAGCGTATTTTCCACTCACATATGTGGGTGAATGGCTCTCCGCTGCAATTCATTGTTGATAGTGGGAGCCAAAAGAACCTCATTTCAGTAGAGGTCGTGAAGCGGCTGGGACTACCGACCATACCACACTCGCAACTTTATAGCATCAAGTGGCTTCACCAAGGACGAGATCTCTAAGTCCACCAGTAGTGCTACCTTCCCTAGATCATCAAGCCCTTCACAAATGAGGTTTTGTGTGATGTTGCACCTCTTGATGTTTATGATGTATTATTATGCCAACCATACTTGTGGAAGCGAAATGCTGTGTATGAGTTAAGGCCTCATGTTGTTATTACTTCTTTGTGTATGTTGGCTACGTGGGGCCTGACCCAGGTTCAGCAGCGAGTTTAGCCAAGCAAATCTCGGTACTACCAGCCCTTTCGGAAACAGTCTGTGGTGTGCGGATTGAGGTCTAAGCTAAGGTAGTATGGGAGGGTGATGGATCCATATTTCCGCATCCTAAGGATGTCTTGATGAAGTCTGGGAAGTTTGCGAACCGATCCTGTACGCTTGCACTACTCCACGCAACCGTCTATCCTTCGTAGCTTGTGCGACTACTTTTGCACAACTCTATAAAGGGCGCGATGAGGGGTTGTCTAGATGCTTTATCCTCACTGTGCTTTTATTATAGATCTTAATTTAATTATGTGGGCCCAATATTCTCATTAATCATTCAACATTTACAATCAATGCACGCAATCATAAACTGTAAAGAGATGCATAAATATAACAGAAGTAATAAACACATAGTATTCTAGAATCAACGTATCTTTTATTAATCCTCTGTTCAAGTACAATCCCAACTCTGCCCTGTGCACTCAGCTACAGGGGTCCACACACGCAACTGCGGACTCTACTAGGCCTTTGCGCACTCAACTCCAGAGCCTCTTACTACTACTACTACCCAAGACTCGGACTTACAGATTCCGAGCGAATTCCTCATTTAAAAACCCATATTACTTCTCAAAGCTAAGACTCACTTTTACACTTAGAGACTCACTCTATTTATACAATCCCATGGTCTACGGACCATGGATAGGCCGACACATTCTATATTAAGTTACATTATTTTAGCGCAGACAACTCTAGACTCTCGTGCTCTGCGCCCGCATTTTGCAGGGTCTTTACATTGCATGGACCAAAACTCAGGCTTTAAGCCCCAAAACATGCTATGGGGGGATTCGCTGCCCAACAGGCCTCCAACACAATCATCATGACTCGTCCTGAGTCACTTGAATGGTGTGACGATCCTTGTGCAAAGTCCATCTGACTATGCAGTGTGGTGCAAAGGTCCCTAATTCTCCATGCTGCCATCGTCTGGGTCTGCTCCATTTCTACTTCTGAATCATCTGCGTCTGGTTTGATTCTCTTACTTTGATGTTGGATTCTAGTACCTATGTTTATAGTCCCGCACCTCTGTCTGGCTTGTGGGGTTGCAAAGACAATGCTTTGGTTGGTTAGTTAGATAGCTGGCCCACCTGTGTAGGGCTTTAGGCGACTACCATTTACTCTTCTTGGGAAGGGCTCTCCATTAAGTTTGACTAGCTGGACCGCGCCTCCATCTGTGACCTCTTTTACCACATACGGTCCCAACCAATGCACTCTAAATTTTCTAGGAAAATTTTCGAACTTGGTGTCATATAGCAACACTAAATCATTTACCTTGAATATGCGCAACTTGATATGGCGATTGTGTCAGGTTTTCTCGCGCTATTTCTGGACCTGCTGATGGGATCCCGCCAGAAACCGTTCTTCCTCGAGTTCTTCCAATTGTGTGAGTCTTTCTTCCAAGGCTTCACGGTCTGACATGCCTATAATTGCTGCTATCCGCAAACTAGGTACGATATATTCCATTGGCATGACTGCTTCTGTGCCATAGACTAACCTGAAAGGTGTCTGACCCATCAATTTCTTGCATGTGGTCCTGTATGCCCATAATATGGCAGGTATGCGCAAGTCCCAGTCATTTCACTGTGCGATACATACTTTGGTCAGTGCAATCTCCAGAATCTTGTTGAATGCTTCTCCTGTCCCATTAACTTGCGGATGGTACGGTGTACTCAGCTGATGATACACCTGGAACTCCTCGATGAGTGTGCTGATAGTTTCATTCTGGAAGTGAGTTCCGCAATCACTCATTAGAATTTCCGAGCATCCAAACTGTGTTAATACATGGCCGAACAAAAATTTCATAGTTGTGGCGGTTGTGTAGTCCTTAACCGGCTGTGCTTCTACCCATCGAGTCAGGTACTCTGTCGCAATGATGATGCAACGCACACCCATCTTTCCCTGAGGTTTTATTGGTCCCACAAAATCAATTGCCCATTTTTCGAAAGGCTGCAATGTCATCAGTGGATTGAGTGGCATCTCATCCCTTCGTGATGGTTTCCCAGTCCTTTAACATATGTCGCAGGCCCAACAGTATGCTTTCGAATCTTGATGTACAGTTGGCCACCATAGCCCAGCGCAAAGTATCTTTTGTGCCGTTGCACATCCTGCATAGTGTCCTCCTGTAGCCCCACCATGTGTTTTTGCGAGAATCTGTTCTCGTTCAAATTCAGGTACATATCTTTGCAATATCTCATCATTTCCGATTTTGTAGAGGTGCCCCGCAATGACAGAAAAGTCCACCGCTCGTACCACCAATTCCTTCTTCTATTGGACTGAATATTCCTTTGGCGTAATCCCTATGGTTAAAAAATGGATTATATCTTTGAAGTGGCCATCCTCGATGCGCACTGCAAAGAGCTGTGCATAAGGTAGTCCTTCTAACAAACTTGTTGGCTTCTCGCCTGTCTCGATTCATGATAAGTGATCTGGTCTTGCATTTAGGTGTCTCGGCTTTACAATGAACTCGAAGTAATATTCTTGAAACAGTAACAACCATCTGCATATGCGCCCCCCCAAAACAAGCCTGTTCACCAAGTATTTCAACGCGAAATGATTGGTATACATCTTGAAGTGCCCGCCCAAAAAATAGTGTTGGTATTTTTGGAGCATGTATACCATTGCCAATCCTTCTCGCTCAATAGTAGAATAGTTCTTTTCGGCTTTGGACAGCCGCCAACTCGTGAATGCGATCAGGTGATCCACACCTTCTGTTATCACGTAAGAAACAATTTCTAAATCTTTCACATCATTTTGATTGTAAAGGTTTAGTGTTAGTACGAGTTTAGTTTTATTTCAAAATTGGGCTTTTGGGCTTATATTTCTCAAGATATGGACAAAATTGGTATTGATGGGTCAAATGGCACCCCTTACAGATGACAGTTGGCAAATAAAATTGATCACTGCCAAGCAGAGAGTGCAATAGATCGTATGGATTGGATTGAGAAAATAATAGGAGTAATGGCTTCACTTCTGTGTGCTCAAATGCCAGAGCAGAAGCTGCCTTGTAGTCCAATGAGCAGTGGACATCAACGCACAGCCAGTGAGAGCAGCTCATTGAGGGAAGCAAATGATCAGGAGTCCAAAACCAAAGACAATTCTCGGACAATAAGGGATGTACTGGAGAATGTGTGATTTATCTTAATTGTGGTGACTACAACAATGTTGGTTCTGGCATTTCTTGGAATTTTATTTTCTTTTCTTGTATTCAAGACTCTGGTTTACATTTTGGTACTTGGTGCATGGTTTCTTGTGGTGGGAACATTTATTCTTTGTGGAGTGTTTTTTTTATTAAACAGTGCGGTTGGAGATGCCCGCATCGCCATGAAGAGGGATTCAATGGTGGTGAAACTTCAATATTCACATTCTCCATAAACTGAAGATGACATGATGCCAGTTACCCATCTTCTCGCTATTGATCTTACCTCAAAGAGAGGATTGAAATTTCTTAGTCATGGACTTTGCTATCTGTTGGATGGAATCAAAAGGGTACCGTGCCAAGGCTTTAGAATTTCTAAACCAGTTAATGATTTGGTATGAAGCACAATATTTATATAGTTCACAAACAAGTAATACCAATGTCGAAGATTTTATTGAAGAAGTTGCTAAGATGGCTGAAGCAAATGTTGAAGTCAGATCGCTTGAGGTCTGCACTGTCAGAAATCTCATGGGACTCTTTCAAGGATTATTTGCAAAAGGTTTTTGTTTTTTTTATCATTAGAGTTTGGACTTGGGTCAAGCGATAATGCTATCATTACAAATGGAAGGGTGGTCCTTCACAAAGAAGACAGTTTTGTCAGTGATGATTTGAAGTTTCTGGAAACTGTAGAATATGATAGAAGAATCAAACCCGCAATAACTATAATTGATCAAGTTGAATGGGAAGGAGTAGATCTTGATGACCTAACAAGCAGTGATTTTCTGAGTGATGCAATAATGGAAATTTCATTTGAAATGGTTATTCGTTCCCGAGGTGCTGACAATGCGCATTTTTGAATTTCTAAATGCAAAATACAATGCTTTGAATTCTAGAGTAAGCAATATTAGGGAGCACATTTTTCATCTTTACACAAGGAAGCTGATGGGTATGATAAACTAAGAACGAGAATGGGTACTGAAAGATCCTAAGGCAATCATGCCTGTTGCATTTGTTTCATTTAATACATGCTGGGGAGTTGTTGTTTGTGCACAAACACAACCAAGCAAGAACCCCATAATTTGGTTAACAGAGTGGGCCCCTGAGCCTCGTGATGTCTACTAGAGCAATCTGGCCATTCCATTTGTTGCAATCGCAATTCGGAAACTACTCATGGGCATTACATTTCTTTTTCCTTGTATTTTTTCTTCATGATCCCAATTGCAGCAGTCCAGTCATTGGCCAACCTTGATGGAATTGAGAAGGTTGCTCCCTTCCTGAAACCAATAACAGAAGTGAAAATTATCAAGACATTTCTTCAAGGATTTCTACCAGGGTTGGCTTTGAAGATATTTCTTATTTTACTTCCTACTATCTTGATGATCATGTCAAAAATTGAAGGTTATGCAGCAACATCTATACATGAAAGGGGAGCTGCTGCAAAGTATTATTATTTTATGCTGGTGAATGTATTTCTTGGAAGTATAATTACTGGAACAACATTTCAACAGCTTCATGCTTTTCTTCATCAATCTCCAACACAGATACCAAAGACTATTGGAGTTTCAATACCAATGAAAGCTACCTTTTTCATAGCTTATATCATGGTTGATGGATGGGCTGGCATTGCTGGCGAAATTATTCGATTGAAGCCATTAATCATTTTTCATTTGAAGGACATGTTTTTGGTGAAGACTGAGAAGGATAGGGAGAATGCCATGGATCCTGGCAGTGTCGGTTTCCCAGAAGCACTTCCTCAACTTCAACTATACTTTCTACTTGGACTTGTGTATGCAGTGGTCACACCAATACTTCTGCCTTTCATAGTCATTTTTTTTGGATTTGCATACTTTGTATATCGACATCAGGTTATCGATGTGTATAATCAAGAGTATGAGAGTGTAGCAGCATTTTGGCCTTATGTTCATAGTCGTATAGTTGTTGCATTAGTAATATCACAGCTACTACTACTTGGTCTGCTAAGCACTAAAAAAAATAAGCAGCTGACTCCACGCCTATACTTTTATCCCTTCCAGTGTTGACAATTTGGTTTCACAGGTTTTGTAAAATTCGTTTTGAGCCTACTTTCTGAAGATATCCACTGGAGGAAGCCATGGCAAAGGATACTTTGGAGCGGGCCACAAAACCAAACCTTAATCTCAAAGGATACCTAGCTAATTTGTACTTGCATCCTAT
Source organism: Pinus taeda (assembly GCA_000404065.3). Lineage (NCBI taxonomy): Eukaryota > Viridiplantae > Streptophyta > Pinopsida > Pinales > Pinaceae > Pinus > Pinus taeda. The sequence continues at coordinate 6,906 of APFE030870092.1, read as the reverse complement.
CTTTAAGAGTGAAGAGAACGAGGAGAATGAAATGGGAGAATGGAGAGATGATGATAGTTTGGTACTGATAAAGCGTCATTCGAAACTGAACACCCCTGGAGCTAGTGAGAATAGCTACATTGCCTCACCAGAGTATGATGAGGAGAAAGGTTATGTTCCAAATTTTGATGGTTTTCCTTGTTGCATTTTTCTTGAAGAATCATACGTCTCCACTCAATTTTGAAAAGATTTGGAGCAGCTGAAAAGAATATTTAAATATAAGGAAGCCCAAGATAGCAAACTTTTGGTATTAAGCTGTGTTTTGGTGATTACACAACAGTTTCATGGCGCGCTACGAAATTGCTAAAAATGATGTCTAACGCACATCAGTTTCATAGCGCGCTACGAAACTGCTATAGCTACATAATTAAAACCCAGTCAACCAATTTTGAGGGACCGAGGGGAAATTTTTGAAAAAGGAATGTTTTCAAAGGATCATGTAACAGGTGTCAACATTCAACAAAGGAAGAAACAGGTGGAAGAGACCTATATTCGAACTTTAAACCTTTTGTTATAAAGTGATCATAGTCACTACAGTTCATGATATGTCAGACATCTTGGAGGAGGTTTTGTCTTCACACAGGAGAAAGGTCGACAACACATAAAGGATGTGGCACTCTAATACATTTTTGTATAATCAAAGAAGAAGGGCATGGTTAATTATTTCTGAATATCTTTGAGGAAACCAAAAGCATAAAAATAGGGGCAGTTTCCTATTTCTTAGCAGTAGTGAAGAGATAAGGTAGTAAGGGCCAGCAAAGAGCTTTAAACATCCATCAAGGCTAAAGCCGAAGGAATCCACTTGTCAGAGAATGAATCTTGATTGTAATAAATGCTATGTTCAGCATGATGTAGAATTAGAATCCTAATTGTTTCAGGTTTCTAGAGCTGTCAATTAGTAGTAAGTTGCTTTTAATGGTTAGTTTAATATGTCAATAGGTGTCATGATAAGGATAATTTGAGTTCCCCTCATGCTTGAGGAGGAATCTCAGTTAGGTAGAAGAGCTCTATATATAGGAGAAAGAGCAATGTAATACGGGTTGGAAATTTATGTGAAAAAGATCTGATATTTGGCCTATGTAAAGACTCTGTTTTTCTGGTAATACAGTATTGGCTTATGCTTCTCAAGAATCATATAGACTTCAATGTATGAGTTTCTTTTGTTGTCTTTTCATGATTATCTACAGTGTTATGAGTATTTGATTACTTAGAAATCACTTACAGTGTTCTAATTTCCTTCATATACTTGTTGACTGTCTTCTTTGTGTTTGGTATGCTCTACCTATATTGAAATCTAGGTTCCTTGACTTTTATGCAAAGCCAAATCCTATTGTTAATACTAGATTACATATGACCCCATAAGCCCAATGGATACTTGTTAATTTTGTTTCCACCATTTTCATTTCTATTTGTTTCACAAAGAGTTAGCCATCTTGATCATAATCAAAAACCTTTAATCCCTTGAGAGAGCCCTCTCAGGCTAAGGAGGCTAAGCCTTAGCTAAAATATTGGTTTGAAACAGTTACTTGAAGTCTTCCTAGTCCGCAACCTTCCATGGCCTGATTTGAGATAACACCTTCCATGCCTTCCTGTGTGAGTACATCTCCCAGCACAATACATGACGCATCAACATGTACATGAAATTCTACGTCCCATTTTGGGAATACCAAGATGGGGGCGGATGCCATTTTCTCCTTGAGAATATCCAAACTTTTCTTACAATCATCATTCTAACAATATGTAGCGTCCATTTTCAATAGTTGTTCCATTGGCGCTGTTATTTGTGCATAGCTCTTGATAAACTTCCTATAGTAACCAGTGTGCCCACAAGTGGCGTGTAGTTGTTTGATGCTTCACGGCACTTCTAGATTGAGAATAACGACAATCATCACAAGGTCCACCATCAGGCCTTGTTTGTAGACCACATGGCTGAGCAGGTTCCCAAAGGGGATGAGGAATGTGCACTTTTTAAGATTGAGCACGATCTGGTGTCGTCGGTAAGTATCCAGCATCAACTGTAAGCTCGCTATATGGTGTTTAACTAACCCAAATACAGTCCAATCATCTAGATAGACCTCTAAAACTTGTGGATGTATTTCTTGAATGCAGTCACCACTATGCGTGAAAATATCACTGGCGCGTTCTTCAGTCCAAAGGGCATAACGGTGTATTGAAAAAAACCCATTCAGTTGCAAAGTTTGTCTTGCTCCTATCTTCTGACGCGATCTTAATTTGATGGTACCCTGAGAAGCCATCCATGAATGAGTAAGCTTCTTGAATGCCAACATTCTCCAATACTTCATCTGTAAACAGTGTTGGGAATGGATTGTGAACACATGCGTCATTAAGCTTTCTGAGGTCCACGCAGATTCTAATTTCGCCCTTCTGTTTTTTCTCCTGTACTACCATAGGACTCACCCAGTTGGATTCTTCCACTGGTTCAATAATTATGACATCAAGCATTTTGTCTAGTTCTTCGCAGACCTTTTCTTTGTACTTTGGATTCAAACCGTAAGGTTGCTACTTAACTGCCTTGACGTCCGATTTCAGAGTGATCTTCATCATCCCTAAGTCTCCTATGATCCCGTTTACGTCCGTGATTTTAGTTGGGAACAGATCTTGATATTTGAAAAGTAACTCGATGACCTTATCTATCGTAGCATTGTCCCAATAGTCCCTGAGTGTCGCGTACTTCATCTCTGTGTCTGTACCAATGTTTACCTGCTTTGTCTTTAGCGGTGCAGTGATGTCGGGACCCTCAATTGATGGTCCTTGAACTTCGCGACACCATTCAGTTTCTGAAATATTCATATTTTAGGGGTCGTCATCATCCTCCCCTACTTGTACGTTATAACATTCGAGGGCTTGGCTTAACTGGGCTGCCCATGTTGGTTGAACCACCTCTTGGGCTTCCTGTGGTATTTTGAAGATGGTGGCTTTTACGGTTTGCAGTGCATCGTCAATAGTATCCGACCATCAGTCTTCAAATGTGAATGTTAACAAAAATCCCTTGCGCAATACATCCCATTCACCCGTACCATGTCGGAGTTCCGTCTTGGTATACCAATTCATGGGTACGACATCCAAGGTATGGTAGAATAAGTGTACCCATTTAGGCCGAGGTTCTTCTCCATAGGCCTTGGTCCATTTCGCAAGTTGCGTGTGCGAGTCATCGCGTCCATCATTTTTACCTTCCATCCGTAGTTGCGATTTCCCAAATCGTAGGTGCATCATCCTCCTATAGCCATGCCAATTTTCAAAATTTCCTTGATGTGTTCCCCACCATTGCGCAAGTGTCGCACATAGCACCCACTTCAACTCATCGAACCACTGTTGTTCCGGTACTGCGTTCTCAAACATTCTTAAGAATTCATGCACTGTTGTCAATCCATCATATGTTGGCAGATCTCGGGCCTAGGTTGTTACGCAACGCAATGATATAGTCATCATGTTGCAATTTAGCGTTGTCACTTCGTTCAACCAATTGTGCCAGTGTTCGTCTTCTTCATCTGAATCTGAGGTGCATGAACTTGCACGCTCCCACAAGATACTTCCATCTGCATTCAGATTTACACAATCCTAGTCTCGTGCAGTTATCTTGTAGACACAATCCAGCTCATCGTCGCGCACTAGTTCAGTGTAGCGCTCTCCTTTGACTAGGTCTAGCGGCACTACTACGTGCAGGGAATTTTTCTCAAATATCATCTTCTACTTCTTCAGATTGATGACTCCATTCATATCAGTGGCCCAGTCTATCCCTAGCAATGTGGGATACGGATTGCTACCATCGACAATCTCTATTACTTCAAATTCCTTCTGTGTGCTCACACCTTCAATATCGACTGTTACTCCTTGCAACCTTCCCATGGGCACCATCTTCTATTAGTTTTCCATCCATAATTGAATAGGGGACCACTGCAATGTAGGCCTACCCATGCATTCCAATGTTTTCTTAGGTAACACATTCGCGTCAGCCCCCAGGTCCAAGATTACCTGATCCATTTCGTATTCACCAATCTGTGCTATCAATCTCATCTCCCTTCCAGTGCACACTATATGCTTTCCCAGTTTCTGGACTATGCACGGTTCACGTTACCCTACACTCCTAGTGGTTAGCTCTTAGAGTCCTTTAACTGCCCTATTATCACACAACAACTTCATGCATGTCTCTAGAAAGGTAGTAAGCATAGAAGGATCCATCCCTAGCTCTGGTTGATCCTTACTTCCTGACATAGAGGCCTCTGCAAAGCTATTCTTAGCTTCCATAAACGTCTCCTTTGCGCATTCTCAGTCAAATTTAGGTTCCTTTGTAGGAGATTTGCTAACCCATGTATCTTCCTCAGACTGCTTCCCCTTATCTTCCCCTATGGTTGTGCCACTTTTGAGCATCATTTTCACGTTGGGGTCTTCTTCGAGAGGTTTAGATCTCATCATTTGGATATTCTGAGTCGAAGGAGGTTGGAGTACTCCTTTCTCGGGCATTTGTGTGATCAACATAGGGAAATCCACTGGTTCATGATCAAACTAAGCACAGTACGAATAAGATATTCTCGTTGGGTTGGTATAATCGCAAGCGTAGTGTCCCGATCCTCAACAATTGTAGAAAATCAGCTGTCCACGGCCCCTTCCTGGCCCCATTCCTCCTCGTCCTCGACCTCGCCCTTGAAATCTAGCACGTGCCATCCCTGTGGCTAGGTCGAGGCCTCGCGTTTCTATCTGCATTCTATAGGCTAGGGTCTGCTCCATCATCAACTCGTAGTTGTGACAAGTACACTCGTCGTGGCCCACCGATCTACAAAAATTACAAAACAGTTGTTGGGGAGTCTGTGTATACTTCTACAACAAATGACAGTTATCCGTCGTGTGCTTTCCCCCTATCTGACATATCGCGCACCTTAGCGCGGGTGCCGCACTTGGCCTTGCCTGTGCCTCTGGTCTTAATGGCATTGGCCCTCCTCCTACCAAGTAGTTCGCAAATACTAGACAGTGGTCCTTGTCGTGGCCTTGGCCTTTGCATTTTATGCACCACACTTCCTCGCGCGCCTCCGGCTGCGGTGCCCTATCGTGCTTCAAGCTCTACATTTCTAGGCAGAGATTTTGTAGTTGCACGTGGATTTGTTGAAATCCTAGCCCCGAATCCTGTATTGGTGTTTCATGCAACCTCATCACCATTTCTAATGCTTTGGCCTGGGTTGAAAGCTTCTGCTGTGACAGCATCATCCTCAGATGTGGTGTCAAAATTGCCACAAACTGCGCATGGTGTTGCGCATCCGTTAGCGTCATATTAGCCTCGCGGATCGTACTCTTCAGCCGCTGATCCAGATCACATGGGATCTTGCCTGGAAGCATCTCGATCTCTTTAAATCAGATGATTGAATGTATCTCTGATTTCAGCCAGCTAAATTCTTTGTTCAATGCATTCTGGATCTTTGTTATTCTTGCATTTGGGTGATCATTGGAATGCTTGATATACCATGTCAATGAGCGATCCTGCAGCGCACTTACTAATGTAGCCTTCTTAATTTTCTCATTTGTGACCCCTTGTGCTTCCCATACTGCTCTTACCATCAACCATAACTGATCCGGATCCTTATTTCCTAATCCTTTGAATATGGGTAGCTTGATCACACTCGCCATGTTGAATTGTGGGGGTGGTGGAGGTGGAGTGGGTGGAGATGGAGGTGAAGGAGGTGAAGCGGGTGGTTGCGTAATGGAGGTAGTAACTGCAAAATGTGCTGCCTTATCAAGCTGACCACACTTCTCAGAGAGACCTGAGAGAGCTTTTCCTCGCTCTCTCACGAAGGTGAAATAAAGGGATTGTTTCCTAATTCCTCACTACCTTTGTAGATTCTTCCGCTCCACGTTGTTCCAAACATTAATGTATTCGCATCACCCGTTTTTCACATACCAACATCTTAATCCAGGTATTCAAGGATTTAATGTACCTACCTCACAGTCCCTTGAGAAAACGTCTCTCTGCTTCACTATAGCTCACAGTCGTGTCTATCACAAATTCAGTGATAAATCCACCTATTATCTGGTCGAGCCAATGGTCCACAACCCATGCGATCTTATCTTCTTATGTCTCTAGTCTGCGCACTGATTCTAGAGTCCACACTATTGGTTGATCAAGCTTATACCTTCCCTGGCTGTCGGCTAACCTTGCAATCCACTCATATGGTTTAGAAGGGAAGGACGCAAAGAAGATCTCGTGGATTTCTGTATATATGTAGTGACCTAGCCACCTCTTTGCGGATATCTGCAGAGTTCTATTTTCTTGTGTCACGAACTCGTGAAGCTTCTTATCCAACCACTTATCAATTTCCTCCTTTATAGGGTTCGAATGGCATGACATCAGACATCCCTTAGGCAAATCTCGGTCTCGGCAACGAAACCATTTATTGGCTACGTCGGGCCTGACCCAAGTTCAGCAGTGAGTTTAGCCAAGCAAATCGCGGTACTACCAACCCTTTCGGAAACAGTCCGCAGTGCGCAGACTGAGGTCTCACCTGAGGTAGTATGGGAGGGTGATGGAACTAGGTTTCCACACCCCAGGGATGTATTGATGAAGTCTGGGAAGTTTGTGAACTGATCTTGCATGCTTGCATTGCTCTGCGCAACCGTCTATCCTTCACAACTTGTGCGATTGCTTTCGCGCAGCTTTATAAAGGGCATGGTGAGGGGTTGTCTAAATCCTTTATCCTTACTGTGCTTTTATTATAGATCTTAATTTAATTATGTGGGACCAATATTCTCATTAATCGTTCAACATTTACAATCAGTGCGCGCAATCATAAACTGTAAAGAGATGCATAAATATCACAGAAGCAATAAACACATAGTATTCCAGAATCAACTTATCTTTTA
>APFE030870085.1:0-27678 GCA_000404065.3 Pinus taeda | reverse complement strand
AGTGATATCACAACAGGGTCAAATAGAGAATTCTGAGGGTAGATAACCAGTCTAAGCTAACCACCAATGGTTATCGAGTCCTCAAGAGTTTGAACGGGATTGTTCGGAGATTCTAGGCCAAGATTAGCAGATGACCAAGTATCAAAAGTAGGTGGAGGACGAGATGACAAAGGTTGAATGCTCAGAAAAATTCTGAGTTCAACACCTTGGTCCTCGAGTGACTCTAGCAACTCAGGAAATAGCTCCTTAGACAATATTTTAGACATAGGATATGAAGAGGAACTGGATGAACTAGATAGTTCAGCCATGATGACCTTGTCTTAGTCGACAGAAAAAGTAACTTCAAGGCTTTAAAATGTTCTTTAAGGGAAACTCACGATTTGGTCTCATAGAAGAATAACAAGGTGTTATCAGATCGTGGGAAATAAATTATTAGGACCCATCAAAGGACTAGTGCTCTTTCATTTTATAAGAGTTGAGAAAGAAACAAAGATGACTCTATCACTCTTGATTGGAAACGAGGTTGAAAGGACAAGTTATCAAATGATCTTTTAAGTTTAATGAGTCAAAAAAATCAAATGAATACTCTAGATGATCTAGGTAAATAGGATTACCAGGAAACCATGAATTGCGAAATACCTTCTGATGAACTGAGAAGTACAAGCAGGCAATCTCCCTGAATGTTGTGTTCAGTGTATCATGTTCGCAAGTCAGCCAACTCAACTTCCTAAGGATAAAGGGTTGTAGCCTAGAGGGGTCTCCTGTTGTACACTTAATGGTATAGGGAACACAAATCTGTACTAGCGTTATCTAATGTCAAAGCTAATGACAGATGCTAGGTTTAACAACACTGGAACATGTCTCTAGCCTAGACCTTCTAGATATGATTGTTAAGTGTCAAATGCACCTTAGGTTAATTGAATTCATTTTAAAGTTTATCTTGAGTTATGTTTCAATTTTCAGGTCTTAGCGATGCAACTCGAAAAACCTTAAATGAAACTAAATGAGACAAGACCCTTTCAATTCGATGAATGCCTACACTAGAGAGGGTAGAAGCTACACCATCAAATGCAAACAACCAAGCAACTGAAAACGAAATGATCTTTCACCACTTCACTTTTCGAAAAACTAAACTAATGAAAAATGCATTCCAATTCCTAATTTCCTGACAAGCACATTTCTAACATTCCTTTCAAAAGAAAAAAGAGTTCTTTTCCTTTTTCAAATGTAAATGCAATCCTAGTCCTTAAGTGATGCAAGCTATTGTGGCACAATGATGCAACAAACTAGAATTTCATATTTTTCATGAAGCAATGAAATAAACGTTTCACATACAGTACTTCAATGAACAAGTTTCCAAGACAACCAGCTCTTCAAGCAAATGAAAACATGAAAAGAGAGGCTCATTCAAACTAATGAAGTACCAAATTTACCAACAAAAAGATAAGCAACATCATCCAGGCCGAAAATAAATGTTTAAACAAGCAAATGAAAACTTTTCAAACTTGTGTAATGGATGTCAAAGTTGTGAAAGGACCGCAAATGAAATGCAATAAGTACACCTACAACTTGACTCACCGAGTCCACAATCAACTGAATAGACAAAAATCTAGATGCCCTAGTGTCACTGACCACTCAATGACTCAAGAAATAAAGTAGGAAGATGATAAGCCAACAAGCAAGAAAAACTAAATGAAAAGCAGCTTCCCAGTCAGGGAGAAAACAGTCTGAAAGGTTTACGGGGTTAAAATCATGAGAGCAAAACACATTGGCCAATATTGGGCACAACCCCTAATCTTCACTTACATGCATCAACGTGACTGCCTAACTGACAACAAACACCAAAGACTAGTCAACGCGACTGTTTCTCAATAAATCACGTTGATCGACACGACTGTAAGCAGATTAAGTGTGCTGATCGAGGGAGCCAAGGAAAAAAAAAAATTTGAAACAAGGACCAGATTTTCTACTATGAATTTCAAACTCAGGCCAGTAAGCAAGAGAAAAGAAACAGAACCAAAGGGAAAAAGTGAAACTAGAAAAGTTCACACAAAATCATGAAATCCAAGACAAACAAAAGGATTGGGTCCCCAGCGGAGTCGCCAATTTGTGGTGAAGTAAAATTATAAGTGTGGACACAAACAAATTTGTCTAGCCAGATAATTTCTCTAGCCATAATCGGTACATTCTATGGAATATTTCCTTAGGTTAGAACCAATTAAGAGGGCCTACCTCTTAGTACGCTCATCCTGTTTGATGATGTCCTTGCTTGCTCACTCCAACTATCTCTCACTTCCTTCTTCAAGCACCTGAGACAAGTAAACAACACCAAGCAACAACTGTGATAATAGAAAAATTGTAATTCAACCTACTTAATAGGTCAAGAAACATTAAGTCATGAATATGCAAGATGACAGAACATGTAGGAAATCAATTGATAGTTGCATATATATTGAATCAATAAGAGATTACAACCATCGTCTTGACGTTGCTTTTCTCCTCTGACAAGACCAGGTTCCCACACACTTTTGCTAGCATTCCATGATGGCCTCAATCAGCAATAGTTTTAAGGCTCTTCACTTTAGGCTTCACTCTAAACCAAGTCACACTTCTCCCTCACACAACTAGAAAGCTACAACTATGAATAGCTTGTTGTTTACTCCAAACCAAAATAGCACTAGCACACCAACATTAAGACTAGCTTGTGCTTAGGAAGAAGGGAGGTTTATATAGGATGAATGGATGGGAGATGGAACCTCTTCTCATGGGAAGGCCTTATCCCTTGAGTTAGTTCCATCATCATAGGGTAAAGGAGCCGAAACTAACATCCTTGACACCATCTGGCCCAACCATTTACCAGACTTCCGTTATGAAGCTTTTAGAGCTAGAAGCTTCAACACTTAATTTAGAAAACTTTCCATAACAGGACTGGTGTGACTAGAACACAACTCAGTCACTCCGGTCACCCCCAGGGATAGTGCTAATCTTTTCACATCGGCATAGGGAAGACAAGGGTCATTAGCGTCAGTCTTGTAAACTAGGAAAAACAGAAGTTTCAAGGGAAATGGTGCAAAAGGGAATTGATTTTCTCATGAAGAGGGACACAATGGGGGTTTCTTCATGAAGGGAAAGCATGTAGGGTTCACTGTAGAGGTCCTCTAGGATCAATTAATGAGGAGTATAGGGACAATGACAAAATGTTGTGTAACGGGGACTTAGGCGTCATCAAGATTACCTTGAAGCCAAACATGAAGCTGACTAAGTAGAGACCATATTGCCTTAATCCAAAATACAAGGAAAAGGTCTGTTTGGGGTTTGACAGGATGCTTGTAGCAGGTATTATTGAACCGATGGAGGAATCTGATTGTGTGAGTCTAATGGCAGTTCAAGAAAAGAAGCAAAAGGATGAAATCAAAATTTGCATAGATCTTAGGAAGCTCAACGATGCCTATGTTCATGATCCTTTCCCAACTCCGTTCATAGATGAGGTATTTGACAATGCTAGAGGATAGGAAGCATATTCATTCATTGATGAGTTCTCTGGGTACCATCAGATCAAGACCATGCCAGAAGACATGAGTAAGATGGCCTTCACGACTGAGTGGGGATGCTTTAAGTATACGGTAATGCTTTTTGGGCTCAAGAATGCGCCAACGATCTTCTCATGCGTAGTCATCCTGTCGTTCAAAGATTTCATTCACAAATTTTTGGAGGTATACTTTCATGATTAGACAATGTTTGGACTAGTAAAGTGCCATGCAGCTAGTTTGTGCTTGATGTTGGATACATGTTGAAGGTATCAGATCACAGTAAACTTGAAGAAATGCTTATTTTGTGTTCCTTTCGGAATCTTGCTGGGTCATGTGGTCTACAGACAAGGATTAATGGTGGACCCCACTAAGGTCATGATTATAATTAATTTGGAGGCTCCAAGACATGTTAAATAGCTGCGCGCAACACTGGGTCATACTAGATACTATCAGAAGTTCATCAAGAGTTATGCCCAGATTACTACACCAATGGAAAAGCTACTAAAGAAGGGTGCTACATTCTGTTGGGATGAAGAATGTCATTGGAGTCTGGATGTATTAAAGGAAAAAATGGTTACTACGCCGATCCTAGTCTTCCTGGATTGGAAGAAGGAATTTCATGTACATGTGGATGTGTCATGTATTACGCTAGGAGCAATACTGACACAGGCCAGTGAAGGAGAACTGGATCACCCTATAGCATTTGAGAGCAGGAAGTTGTCTACGGCTTAAAATAATTACTTGACGATTGAGCGTGAAGGGTTGGCTATGGTGTACACACTTCAGAAGTTTAGACATTACCTGTTAGGCAGACACTTTAAGATGTATACAGACCATTCTGCATTAAAGTAACTAGTCAACAAGCCTGTGTTGCGGGGGGGGGGGGATATGCAGATGCTTGTGGTTGTTTCAGGAGTATGATTTCAAAGTAATTTTGAAGCCAGGGTGATTGAATGCAGGGCCAGATCATCTTTCATGCATTGAAATAGGAGAGAAGCCTACCAATTTAGAAGAAGGGTTGCCTGACACAGCTCTTTGCTGTGTGCATAGCTGACAATCAATTTGTAGACATTATCCACTTCCTGACTATAGGAATTGCTCCAGAAGGAAACGTTAGTCAATAGAAGAAGGAATTGGTGGTGCACGTGACAAAATTTTCTATTATATCACACAATTTGTACAAGATGGGCTAGGACAAGATACTGCGACACTATGTGCCTAATTTTGAAAGAAGCAGTGTCCTAGCTGAAGCTCATGGAGGAGTTGTAGGAGGCCATTATGCAGGAAAAGGAACAACGAAGATGATTGTACGAGCTGGGTTGTGGTGACCAACATTGCATAAGGATTCCAAAGCATATTGTAGGGCATGCGATGCATGTCAGAGAATCGACGGGCCATCACTGAGGGATGAGCTACCTTTGAATCCGCAGGTATCATTATAGCCATTTGAAAAATGGGCAATTGATTTTGCAGGACTGATTCAACCTCCAAGCAAGAAGACAGGTGTGTGACACATCATCATCGCGACTAAGTATCTGACCAGATGGGCGAAGGCACATCTTATGAAGGATTATACAGGGGCAAAAACAACAAATTTCTTATTTCAATATCTATTGACTAGGTTCGATTACCTGAAGATTTTGATGAGTGATTGTGATACACATTTCCTTAATGAAATGATCAACATGTTGATAGAATAATTCCAAGTTTATCACCAAAATAGTACGCCATATCATCCTCAGACTAATGGGATGGTTAAAGAGTTTAATAAAATATTGGAGAATGCACTGACAAAGTTTTTCATTAAGCAGACGAATGATTGGGACGTGCATGTACCAGTAGTATTATGGGCTTTCGGAACTGCTTGTAAGAAGCTTACTGGTCAGACACCTTTTAGGATGGTCTATGTCGCAGAGGTTGTGATTCCTATGGAGTACATTGTGCCTAGTCTATGCATAGAAGTGCTCATAGGAATGGCAAACTGCAGAGCTTTAGAATAACGACTCATGCAGATAGCAAAGATCGAGGAAGATAGGCTTTTGGCTGGATTCCATCAGCAGGTTAAAAAGGAATGCATAAAATCTTGGCATGATCGGCACATAAAACTGCACACCTTAAAGGTAAATGATTTTTTTTTATTATATGATAGTATGTTTGATATGTTTCTAGGAAAATTTCAAATGCATTGGCTGGGGCCATATGTTATCAAAGAGATTACTGATGGTGGAGCAGTTCATCTCATTGAATTGAATGGAGATCCATTTCCGGGAAAGGTAAATGGAATTTGATTGAATTCATACACAAGGGATTTGACCCAATGAATACATGATGGTCGCACAGTCTTAGATCTCCAGGAAGCTGCAAGGAGGCACAAGACTATAAACTACACTGTCGCGTTCATAGAGCTGTGTGACAAGGGGTCTAGGCAAAATAGGAGGGTGTCACAATACCAGAAGAAGTGTGAGGGGAGCTACGCTATAGGAGTGGAGGCCATGCATCACAACCAAAAAGTGACCGTTACCATCACTTTTCATGATTTGACAGTGAGGGGATGGTTAAGAGGAGTAGGGGGGCGACATTTAAGGCTAAATTTAAGAGTGAAATCTTTGGAAATCTACTACCAATCTAGAATTTATGGATATATTGTGCGGGGGAATGGTCAAATTTGAATTCAAATTTTCCTATAAATTATGCGTGGTCCAGCAAAAAACACTTTGCATTCCTAGAAATTATGCATTGAGCTATCAATTGTTTATGAATCCTCATTTTTACGCAGATTTGGTCGTTGCTTTTGTATTTGAGAAGTTACCTGAAGACACCCAACAATTTATCCACAACATAATGTCCACAATAGCAAAGACCACCAGTACTGAGGAAGTTATTGCCTTTGAGGGAGTTGCTCCAGAGGTTGTGAGTATTTAGGTTCCCATTGCAGTTCCTATGATGTCAAGGTTTCCTAAGCCACAGCTTACGCTGGTGAGGGAGGTCCCCAAACAAAATAAAAATAAGAAAAAGAATCTTAAGCTGGTGCATGAGTCACCAAGGAAGCATGCTGCTACACATGCCAAAAGGAAAGAAAAACCGAGCGCGAAGGAGAAGGGGAATGTGGTGGATCTGGAGGCTGAGGAGGGTGCATAAGATATAGAAATTGAGGGGCAGGACCCTATATTTAAGTTTCCATAGTATATCACTCCACGCATGGGCAAAGTGAAGGTCCCGAAGGACCCAGATGTAGGACAATTCCTCCTCAACACAACCCTTTTGTCGGAGAACATCACCTTTGAAGGTTCGCACTTGGCATAGATCCCGCACTTAAAGCTCGAAGACTGGGATTTGGTGGACCATGAGTGGTTCCCCCACCTTGCTACCAACACCTTTATGCAAAGACTCATCTACAAAGAATCTGGTATCACTACATTGCAGCCTATTGAATGGATTCATGGAGTAAACAAGTCAGGGTTGCTGAACCTATTGTGGGTGTCACACTACCATCGCTCAAATATAAACCTGATAGTCATTAAGAAGCTGTTGTGCTTGGTGCATGATGGGTGCTTATGGTTAAATGCACTGATCCCCGTCATTGATATGTTGATCCATCGGATCATGCTATTTCCCCATTCAGGATTGAATCTAACCAAGGCATTTGGAAAAAATACAAGCGAGCGCGACCTCACTAAGAATATGATGGAAAAGTTTAAACTTGTGAAGAAGCCACATGGATACTTTATTACTTCCATTACTTACCCCGCAGTAAGGGTTTCCACGTACATTATGGCTGGAAAAGTTATAAGAAAGTGTCGCATGGACAAGGTGCCAACACCAATGGTTTCATTGGAAGCTCAGTGCATGGAGGGTGTATAGTTCAACTAGGCACGCTACCTATGCAATGAGTTCCTCGTGAACTGTAGAGAGGCATAGGATGATAGTAAGACATTCCACTATTCGTGGATCTTACTCTTGATATTGCTCGCTACGTGGGATTTACCGGAGGACAACCCGTTTCCTTTAGTGGAGAAATCTTTACCAGAAGTGGTGAAACTTACATCTCTCTGGGCCATGAAAGAGGCTATGTGGGTCACAGAGAGTAAAGTATTTTAGGTATTGATGGAGGTGAGTATTTGCATGACCATTCAACTAGAAGCTGCGGTTTTCACCAATCATGTTTGAACAACTTTCAGGGTATGTGGAGTTCAAAGAGGACTTCCACCATGTCTACATCCAAGTGTGAAAGGACCCTAAGTAGTAATGGTTCAACCTACCATAACTTGCTACAGATGACGCTATCGAAGAGGTCATCAAGCATTGGCCAACAAAGCTTCATTCTCCTTTTGACCTGGCCACAGGGACTAGCAAGTCCAAAAAGAAGAAGAGAAAGGAAGCGACCAAGAAGAAGGTTCAGCAGTTGGCTGAGAAGAGGAAGAAATAGGCCAAGGAAAAGGCCAGAGTAGAAGTGGAGCACGCCATAAAGGAATAGGCAGAGTAGGAAGAGTGCAGCTCCAAAAGAATTCATAAGTCTCATTTTCCCAAAATGAAGGAGGAAGAGTAGTCAGAGCATGGTGGAAGTGAATAGTAGGAAAGCAATCCCTTCCAAGTAAAGCGGTATAGGGAGCAGGAAAAGGAAGGACCATGAAGGAATATGAAAGCCATTAAGTCATCACTAGATCCGATTACTTTGACGGATGGTGACTTGGATGAAATTGGACACAAGGTGCAGGATACAGCAATAGAACTACTGCATTAGTTTGAGTAGTAGAAAAAGCAGGCACTGAGCATCATCCATATGAGTCTGCACGAGCTGCAGATCCAGACAATGAGAATCTAGGCAAGTGCAGGACAGAGCAGTGTAGCATCAACGAGTTTGGCATCGAGGACCACTCAAGCAGCAGAGAGGGTTTGGTCATTAGATCTCTAGGTAGTCGTGCTACCTCATGGAGCTTTGAACATAGAGGCAACCACTGACAAGGCTATTTTTAGCACTTTGAAGAATATTGGCCTCAACCTAGCCAGGTGCCCCCAACGAGTTTCTTCACACACTGCAAGCAGGTGTGATAGAAAAAGTTAAGGCCTAGGAGCAGCACGTGCTGAGCCTGATCAACGAGTACAAAGTAAACAATGAACAAATGTTCATGGAAAAATCAGCAATGTTGGAGGCCCAGAACAAAGTTCAGGCATAGAATGTCTAGCTTGCAGCTGTGGTAGCTGAGGCATGCAAAACTGTCCCTGAATTGCATATGCTGGAGGAAGCATCATTGGAGGAAAAGATCAAGAAGTTGGCTGCAGGTGTGCGGGACACAAAGACGTAAGTGGCCAAGGTTTAGTTTGAACTGAATCTAAAAGTCACAGAGTTAGATTTGAAGTCATGGCCTTCAACTCTACCAGAGATTAGAGAACAACGCGAAGCCACTATGAATGATAGAGTCACAACAATGGATGTCGTAGTGGTGGATTGCACCACGCTCTTTGAGCAATCCATGGAGGTAGTCACAGCTCTGTAGGAAGATCCTAACCTGTAGAGGTTAAACACAGAGGCCAGTGAATTGCAGCAATAGTATAATGAAGTGAGAGCGACGACGTGAACCATCGCTATATCACAATGATTGGCCAAGCTGCACGAGGCAAAACAATTGCTTGAACAGGTGGAAGAAGCACAGAGAAAAGACACAGTTCTCAAGGCTAGATTGGGACCTTGGTTGGATGAGGCCTACATTATCTCCACAAACATCAAGGAGAAGTTGGCAAGCCTTGTTACACAATATTTTGTCACTGTCCTTGTACTCCCCGTTCCTTGATCCTGGACAACCTCTACAGTGAACCCCGCATGCTTTGCCTTCATGGGGAGACTGTTATGAAACCAGCTCACAAAAAGATAGAAAAGATAGATCAATCCCTTAGAAATAAGCCTCTTTGAGGGGGAAACCTCCTTTACATTACACAAATGAACAATTCTAAGATGATACAAATGACAAGACCTCCTTTCTATATATAGGAGTCTAAGGGGTCATAATATAATTAGAGCCGACACAACAATAATAATCTAAGGGCACACTAATCACAATAGTGGACTTCTATGGGGCACAATAATAACAATATGGGGATTACATGGGCACACAAATATAATAAGGGTGTTGTACTAATAACAATAAGGGGTTACACTAGTAGTCTAAGGACCTAACATGCCCCTTTCCTTCAAAAAGTGTTGTCCTCAATGCTTGAGTAGTTCTTGATGCTTCTGTATAAAATTATTCTCCTCCCATGTGGAATCTTTAGCTAGTAAGTTCTTCCACTTTATGAGATACTCTGAAATTGATCGATTTTGTAGCTATTGGGTTCTTGTTTCTGTGACTACTCCAGGTTCCAATATGAATTTTCCTTCCTCATCAAGTTCTGGCAATATTGTTTGAACTGGGATCTTCTACAACTTTTGAATGAGTGGCAACACTTCTTCATCCTTCTTCCATTCATCCCTTGCTTCATTTGTCCAATCTGGTTGGATAATAGAAATAACACAAAACAATGCTTCCACATCCTCATCCCTTCTTGAGAGTGCATCTACAACAACATTTGGCTTCTTTCTTTTGTAGATGATTTCAAAATCATAACCCAACATATTTGTGACCCATTTTTCTTTTCTTCTAAAGATAATCTTTGTTCTAAAAATTATTTCAAACTATCATGATCCAGTTTTACCTTCAAGTGTCTTCCCATTAGGTAAGGTCGCCATTTCTTAAGTGCATGTAGTATTGCCAATGTTTCATTGTCATCAATATCTTGCTTGAGATGTTGCCGTAGAAATACCCAATCGCCTACATCAAATCTTCTTTCACTGCAATGTTGATCTACCTCTTGTTTCATTGGATTTTGCACCAAAGTGAAGTTATCCTTTAAAAGTTGGAGAACTTGTTGATGTTTGACTTGATCTTTCACTTTTTGAACCTTTTTCTTCTTGATATGTCCTTCTATATTGAGAGTTTGAGTGGTAATTTCTTCCAATGCATTACAAGATATGGTCGGATTCATTTCTTGATGTTCGATGTGATATTTCACTTCTTGAACATTTTTCTTCTTAATATGTCCTTCTATCTTGATATTTTGAGGAGTGGTAATTCTAGCCAATGAATTACAAGATATGCTAGGATTCATTTCTTCTTTCCTGATGTGATCTTTCACTTCTTGAACCCTTTTCTTTCTGATATGTCCTTCTATCTTAAGAGTTTGAGGAGTGGTAATTATTTCCAATTCTTTACAAGGTATGGCCAGATTCATTTCTTCTTTCTCTGGGGTTGGTTCCTGGTGTATATACTCTTGTTTTTACATTTCTTGATCCTTTTCTTCCTCCTCCCCACGATCAATGTAAAATAATTTCTTCTCAACACACTTATGATCTTTAATGTATTTGTTATCACAATTGTAACAAAGCCCTTTCTCTCTTTTTTCTTCCAATTCTTCTGGTGTAACCGTTGTAGGCTGTGGAAGGCTAGGAGAAACAACACTTCCATCTTTATAGTTGTGAGGGGTAGACTTCCTTGTTTCCATAATTTTTCTTTCCACTTTGTAACAAAGCCCTTTTGCTCTTTTTTCTTCCAGTTGTTGTGGTGTTTCTCTAAAGAAGCTGTTGTTCTTTGTATCTTCATAATGTGCTATCATTTCCTCCGTGAAAATTGACCACGTGACAAGTTGTTTACAAGAACAAAGACCTTTATACCATAAAAATTGATTCGGCTCTAAATATGAAGATGCAATACATACCTTTTGTAATAGTGGTACATTGTGTAGATCAAAATATTGCTCCATCTGTAGTATCCAATGTTACCAGATCCTTGCCATCAAACTTCCTCATAACACCTTTTCTTGATTTATGGAGCTTGATCTTGAAACGACTGTAACTATGTAATTTCAGATCTTCAAGTTCTAAAATTTCTTCCTGCGGTAGCTCTCTGTGTTCTCTTTCTAATCTTGCAAGTCTGATCAAGATTGGATTCTACAAGGAAGTATTATGTTAAATCTCCCACGATGACTTGATTACAGACTAGTTTAGTAGAGTGAGCTTGTAAGAAGTTCCACATGCCACTATTTCAACCTTAGTATCTAAAACTGATATAAAGAAAACTACCTAAAGTCCTCTTTCTGAAACTTCTTACGAAATTTCAATTTGATGCTCAAAGAGAAAGTTATGAAAATTTTCCCAAGGTGACCTATTTGGAATGTAATTCGGTAGTTTGCAAAAACTCTAATTTCCTCAGATTATATCTCCGAAAATATAGCCCACCAAGATCTAAAATTTGTAGCTGAGGTTTAGACCAATCACTTCTCAAATCGGTTTTTTTTAAGCTTCTGAAACTTCATAGTGAAAGAGTGATAGTGAAAATTCCATGATGACCTATTTTAGATGAAATTATAGAGCTTGCCAAAACCCTAACTTCCTCAGACCATATCTCCGAAAATAGCGCAAGACAAGATCTGAAATGCAAACCCGAGGTTCTGAGATATTTCATCTCAAATGGGTTTTTCTGTTAGCTTCTGAAACATCACAGAAAACAAGTTATAGCGTAAATGTCACGATGACCTGTTTGGAGCAATGAAACCCTAGAATCCAAAGCTCTAATACCAAATATTATGAAACCGGCTCACAAAAAGATAGAAAATATAGATCAACGCCTTAGAAATAAGCCTCTTCGAGGGGAAACCTCCTTTACATTACACAAATGAAAAATTATTGGATGATACAAATGACAAGACCTCCTTTCTATATATAGGAGTCCAAGGGGTCATAATATAATCAGAGCCGACATAACAATAATAATCTAAGGGCACACTAATAATAATAGTGGGCTTCTATGGGGCACAATAATAACAAGATGGGGACTACATGGGCACAAAAATATAATAAGGGGGTTGTACTAATAACAATAAGGGGTTACACTAGTAGTATAGGGACCTAACAGAAACTCCCATTATGTCCCTCTTCATGAGCAAATCATTTCCCATTTGCACCATTTCCCCTGAAACTTCTATTTTTCCTAGTTTACAAGAACGATGCTAATGGCCTTTGTCTCCCTCGCAGTGATGTGAAGAGATTAGCACTATTACCTATGCTGACTGGTGAAATTGAGCTATGTTCCAGTTGTGCCATCCCTGTTATGGAAAGTTTTTTAAATTAGAGCCGAAGCTTCCAGCTCTTGAAGCTCCATAACGGAAATCTAGTAAATGGTTTGGCCGGATGGGGTCAAGGATGACAGTTTGGGCTTCCTTCCCCTATAATGATGGAAATAACTCAAGGGATAAGTCCTTCTCCCATGAGAATAGGATCCATATCTCATCCATATTCCCTATATAAACCTCCCTTCTTCCCAAGCATAAGCTAGTTAGAGTGTTGGTTGAGTGTGAGTATACTATTTTTATTAGACAAGCAAGCTATTACTATTTGTAGCCATCTAGTTGTGTCAGGGAGAAGTGTGTTTGGTTTGAAGTGAATCCTAAAGGGAAAGACCTTTAAACTATTGTTGTTTGAAGTTGTTAGCTCTGCTACAAACTTCAGCATTTGGAGGGCCAAAGTTCAGAATGGCCATGTGTTTATGCAGAAAAGGGAGCTCGCAACAGTCATTTACCTTCTTCTCCTTCAGCATCCTCATACTCTCTTAACCCCCCATATCTCTGTTTTCTCCTAAAACCTCTTCAGTCCTCATTTTTCCCTATTTCCCCGCTTAATTCCTGTTACCCCGCTGCCTCCATTTTTCCCCTTCCGATGTGATCTGATCGCAATCACACATTAACCCCGCTTCCTCTTTCCACCTTGAGTCTTTCGTTGTTGTGATACCGTGATGCAATATGATCGCAATCGCAAATCGCATCCATGTGTGTTGAGGCAGCACCTCCTTGTAATCCGTCGATGTGATATCGCGATCGCAATCTCAGTTGTCGATCGCACATCGCCTGATCCGACGGCCCACGTCTATCTATTCATATCTCTCCCAATAGCTCCTATCTCTGCCATCCATTTGCCAAATCTGACGGCTCATAATTATTTTTCTTTCACTCCCACCTAATGCTCCATGCCAAGAGATCTCTGTATCCATGTCCATAGCCATGTTGCACTCCCGAAGGAAGAAAGTGATCAACTACCCAGTACCCGGTGCAGTTATTTCTCAACTACTACATTCAACAGAAAGGATGGCCAAAGAGGAAAGGACAACCTCGAGTAGTTGCAAACATTTATCAATCATGGAATGTCTTTTATTTCATACCCCAGTTGCTCAGGAAGGACGACCAAGTACCAGAAAATCTCAAATATATTTATTCAAGCAGCAGATTGTGGCAGAGATTTTTATCAAATAGTTAGTGTGGTTGGTGGTTCATTATGACCTCTCCATGCATAGGATAGTATATATTTTGTAATCAACCTCTATATATATCTAGAACTCAAAATGTAAAAGGGGTTTATGGTTGTTGTTTTGATGTAAGGTTCAACTTCTGGAGATTGTAACTACTTTGATACTTGCAATGTCTGGTCTTCATTTTCAGCTAATACAAGCTTCTTTTGTTGTTAAATGCTCACTTTCAACTTCTATTCTGTTCTAGGTTGTGCCTGTTATGCATTTTTCATGAACTCTTGATTTTTAGCATTAGAGGGGTTTTCATCCCACCTCTGTGTTGAAGTCTAGTATGTATCATTGAATATGTTATGCAGGTTTCTATTTACTCAGTGACAGAGAGCTGTCATCCTATCTGTGCATTAGGAAACAGATTTGTAAACCTCTCTACTGGTTGCAATCGGCCATCACAGGGCCCTGTGCATCTACTGGTGTGGTCAGTTTTCTCCGTATTCACCCAATCCTCAAACTATGAGTAATTGGTTGTCTAAAGCCTTGTAGTCTGGGGTTGTTCACCCATGTCTGGAGTTAAGCATAGTAGAAGTGGATATCTGGCTTGGACAAGCATCATTCCTTCCATTCATCCATTTCCAACATTTTTGTTGAGTTTGTATTGTTCCCGAGCATCTTCGAGATACAACCTAGGAGAGTTTCTTGGGGTGATAACATTAATTGGTGCTGTTGCCGGGAGAGGAGATTGAAGCTTAGATTCCCTGGGAGAATGACACAGTTCCTGATTTTGATGATAGACAAGGTCTGGGCACATTTCTGGTTGTAATCATCTATCTGGTGACTCTACTGGAGGCCCTACCTGGTGGCGATTCCACATTGGAGTTCTGGCTCAATTTGTGAGACATACTTGAAGAAATTCTTAGAAATCACCAGCCAAACCAGTGCCTAACCCTGAGAAGATTATTAAGTCGAAGAAAATTTCACAGAAAGAAGCATCAGGATCAGGTAAGCCTAAGAAATCTTATATATCTCTGCGAGAGGAGGTTATAGTTGAAAATAGATAGTTTGAAGAATCAGAACCTTGTATTGCTAGTGACGAATCACCTATAGAGATTTAAACAACTCCTTGTGTATTTAGTTCCCCTTTGGATCTCAGTCCAAAGAAATCTTCCCATACAGTCCATCATATTCCTTTGTCTCTATCACCTATTACATTGTTTCCCACTATTCAATTTACCAGTCGCATTTTACCTACCCCAGTCATGGCAGGCCAGCAAGCTCCCACAAGGATGGAAAGAATTGTAGCTGCTAGGTATGAACCCTTAGACTTTCCTATTCCTTTAAATGCCATGCCTGTAGGAGAGTACCAAAAGTAAATTCCTAAGTTCACTGGTACAGATGGGGTAACAGCTAAAGAACACCTTGAAGCTCTTTATAGCTATGCTGATAACTTAGATATTAGTGAAAATGATGTGTGGATGAGAGTCTTTGTCCAGAGCCTTGATGGTGAGGCCAAGAAGTGGTTCAAAGAATTACCCTAGAGATCTATTGCTGACATTGAAGCATTAGATGAAGCATTTTTGAAGCAATGGAGAGATAGGAAGGACTTGATGTATTACCACACTGAGTTTGGTAACTTGAGAAGAGAAAATGGGGATTCTTTGCCTGATTTTAATAAAAGATTTAATAGGATGTATAGTAAAATACCAGCTGAGTTAAAGCCAACCCCTACCTCTGCCAAACTCACTTATGTCAATGATTTTGACTCTGATTTCTGCCTATTATTAAGAGAAAGAAGATGTGCCACTCTGGCAGACATGCAAGATGTAGGCCTAGAAGTAGAATCCAATATCATGGCTGCAGAAAAGCTTAAAAGTCAAGCTGCCAGAAGGAGGCAGAGAACTTAGGCTTCTACCTCCTATACATCATCTTCAGAGCCCAAATTAGATAAAATGACTAAGATGATAGAGTCATTGGATGCTGAAATTTCTAAGCTAAAGGTTGAGCAAAATTCAGAGAAAACAAGGCAACAGAACACATTTGCTCCAAGAAATCCTAATCGATTCAGAAGAGCAAATGATCAATTACAGATGATTCAGAGGGGTAAAGAAACAA
This sequence comes from Pinus taeda, assembly GCA_000404065.3. Classification (NCBI taxonomy): domain Eukaryota; kingdom Viridiplantae; phylum Streptophyta; class Pinopsida; order Pinales; family Pinaceae; genus Pinus; species Pinus taeda. Next base: position 11,714 of record APFE030870085.1, on the reverse strand, counting down.
ATGAAGAACAGAAAGTTAAAGCTCCTTTCCAAAATGTAGTCATGGAGGAGGAACAATTTGAAGATGTGGATGAAATACATTGCATGGAAGATAAAGGTAGTGCTACTTTCTTGACATTGGATGAATACGGAGAATCTTTGCTATAGAAACAAGGTAGTCAAAGGTGGGATAGAGAGCCTATTCCACAAATTGGTGAACAACAAATATACAATCTAAGGTCACAAGAAATCAATGTCAAAGAGAATCCTACCCAAAGAACTGCTGACCAAACAGAGCAACAAAATACCAGATAGAAGAGACCAGTAGTTGATCCAATCATCCTCAAAGCACCAGTTCAAGAGGTAAGAGGCACTGATAACTCCCCTTCCCCTTTTAGATTTGAAGCAGAAGTCCAGAAGTTAAAAATAGTCGTGCCTATGTTATAACTTGTAAAGAGTGAAGTATTTATAACGCCTATCCTTGAAACTCTTGAATTGAAAACAACTCAAGTTTCCACTGACTCTATCAATTTGCAAGATGATAGACCTACAGTTGTGCTAAGCCCAATGACTAAAATTGCTGATGATAATTCTCCATATTTTTATGTCTCCTTGACCATTCATGAAAAAATCCTCCACAATTACCTGCTAGAGATAGGGGCCAGCCACAACCTGATGCCAAAAGTTGTCATGGAAGAGTTAGGCCTTGACATCACTAGACCTTATCATGATCTATTCTCTTTTGATTCAAGGAAAGTGAGGTGCCTAGCATTGATCAAAGACCTAGCCTTTACCTTAACTCAACTGCCCATGAAGAGTATGGTGATGCACATAGTGGTAGCAGATGTCCCTCCTAAGTTTGGCATGCTGCTATCCAGAGGATGGATTAAGAGACTAGGTGGGACATTACAAAATGATTTATCATGTGCCACTGTCCTAGTTTTTGGAGGAGAAAGTAGGAGATTATACAGAGAAGCACAGCTGGCATATATCATTAGTAATGAGAAGAATCCTTCTAATCATCCCATGTATGCAGTGGACACTGATTTTGGAGCTTGTATTCTCCAAATAGAAGAATCTCGGAAGACCTCAATGCAGCTCAAGAAACAAACAGTTCAGGCCAAGGAAGAGCAAGGAAGTCAAGTTTGGGAGATGTTCTTTGATGGAACATGTTCCAAGGAGACTGTAGGAGCAGGGGTGGTGTTGGCATCTCCAAAACAAGAAAGCATGGAATTGTCTTTTGAGCTAGTTTTCCAAGTCACAAACAATATACTAGAGTATAAGGCTCTGATATTGGGCCTGAATGTAGCTAAAGACAAAGGAATCAAGAACATAAAGGTGTTTGGAGATGCTGATATGATCATTCAACAAGCGAACTAAACATTCCAAGCAAAGCACCCAAGGCTGAAAGCGTACAGAGATGAGGTATGTAGACTTAAAGATTCTTTTGATAGTTTCTGTATCTCATATATCCCTAGAGCCAAGAATTAGCTTGTTGACTCCCTTGCTATGTCTACTAGTATGTTTACCCTCCCATGCCTCCCAAACTAGTTTATCAAGTACAAATGAAATATAGACCGTCCTTGCCTAATAATGTCCGCCATTGGGAAGTTTTTAAAGGTGACGATGAATTGAATTGATTCTTGCAAGTCATTGATGAATTTTCTAAAATGCAAATTGACCAAGAGAATGAAGCCTTAGTAGAAAACCCAAAAGCCCAGCTTAGAAATAAAATTGGTAAAGATAACATTATCTAACTGCCTAGCAATCATATACCTAAGGGTCTAGATTGTTTGACCAGAATGGTGTGCCTTACAAGGCTGCCCAAAAAGAAGACCAATTTGCAGTCTGTAAGCATGATATAGGAGGTCTAGGTCAGCCAAGATACATACATCTGTCCACACATCTGTCTGCTGATCAGAGTTTTGAATAATGCAATTTAATGAAGCAATTTGCTGATGTGTTTGCCTGGGAGTATAGTGACCTGAAAACATATGATAAGAAGATTATCCAGCACAAAATCCCTTTAGAGAAAGATATCATTCCTTTTAAGTAGAAGCTAAGACTAATAAATCCTATGCTCCTTCCTCTCATAGAAAAGGAAATCAGAAAACTGTTGGCTACCAAAATCATAGTTCCTCTCAGATATTCCAAGTGGGTATCCAATCTAGTAGTGGTGAGGAAGAAAAGTGGAGAAATCAGACTTTGTGTTGATTTTAGAAACTTAAACAAGTGCTCCAAGAAAGACAACTATCCTCTACCCAAGATGGAGCATTTGTTGTAGAAAGTATCAGGAGCCAAAGTCATGTCTTTCATAGATGGATTTTCAAGCTTTAATCAGATTATTGTGCATCCAGATGATCAAGATAAGACTGCATTTACCACACCTTGGGGCACTTCTATGTATGCCAAGATACCTTTTGGACTGATGAATGTTGGAGCCACCTCTCTAAGAGCTATGGATATAGCATTTGTGGGAGAGAAGGATAAATTTGTCCTTATCTACCTTGATGACATAACAGTATACTCCAGCAACCATCAAAGTCATTTACAACATTTTAAAAAAGTGTTTTTGAAGTGCAGGAGATTTGGGATCTCAGTTAATCCTAAAAAATTGCAATTTGCTTTAAAAGAAGGCAAGATGTTGGGACATGTTGTTTATGCTGTAGGTGTCCAAATTGACCCAGAAAGAGTAAAGGCCATACATACTTTGTTTGTCCCGAGATCAAAGAACGACATTCAGTCCTTTCTAGGCAAAATTAATTTTGTGAGGAGGTTTATACCGAATTTTGCTGAACATATGAAGCACATTACTTCCATGTTAAAGAAAGGGTCAGAGATAAAATGGACTGAGGTAGCAAGAAAATAATTTGATTCCATTAAAAAAACTATTATGAAAGCTCCTACTTTAATTAGTACAGATTACAACAAGCAGTTCCATATATTTTCTTTTGCCTCTAATGACACCCTGGCAGCTGTTTTACGGCAAGCAGATGAAGAAGGCTCAGAGCATCTAGTGGCATTTTTCAGCAAAACATTAAGGGATGTTGAACTCAGGTATGATATCATTGAAAAATAGGCATATTCTCTTATCAAATCTTTGAAAGCTTTCAAAGCTTACATTCTGCATTCCAAGATAATTGCATATGTACCCTCTGCTGCAATAAAAGATGTTCTAACGCAACCTGATGCTGATGGAAGAATGGCTAAATGGATTGCAAAGCTAATTGAGTTTAATATAGAATTTAAGCCCACAAAACTTTTCAGAGGTTAGGGCCTTGCCAAGTTGTTAGCCAAAGAGAATTACAGGGCTATGGACATTAATCTCATGAGCATAGATGCAGAAAATGGTCAAACAGAAGAGGAAACAGTTGAACCAGAAAGAAAGCAGTCAGTAGCAGAAAATATAGCTTCTTGTGATTGGTATTCTACAATAGTCAAATTCTTGCTGAAGCTAGAAATCCCTCCAATATTTACTCAAATTCAAGCTAGAACTATAAAGATCAGGGCAGCAAAGTATTGCGTTAATGAAAATTTGCTCTACTGGAGGGACCCTGCTGGAATGGTTTTGAGGTGTCTGGACAAAGAGCAGTCAATAGAATTTTTGTAGTAGTTTCATTCTAGCATGTGTGGAGGGCACCATTATTGGAAAACTACAGCCCACAAAATCCTTAGAGCTGAGTACTATTGGCCCACCTTATTTTCTGATGTACTTTCCTTTGTTAAATCTTGTGACAGGTGCCAAAGATTTGAAGGAAAGTAACAGCTGAAGTCCTTGCCCTTAAGACCAATATTTGTAAAAGGACCTTTTCAGCAGTGGGGCTTGTATTTCATTGGAGAAATCAATCCACATTCCAGTGGCCAACACAGATGGATATTAGTAGCCACTGATTATTTTACAAAATGGATTGAAGCAATCCCTACCAAAAAGGTTGATCATAATGTGGTCATGAAGTTTTTAACAGAGAATATCTCTTCTAGATTTGGTTGTCCACACAAATTAGTCACAGATAATGCAGCAGCCTTCAGAGCCAAAGAGTTGGTGGATATGTGTAATTCAATGGGCATTAAACTGATTCATTCCACCTCATACTATCCTGAAGGAAATGGTCTAGCAGAATCCTCTAACAAGAGTTTAATAAGGATAATTAAGAAGTTGTTGGAGGACAACAAAAAGAATTAGGATTCCAAGCTCAAATATGCACTTTGGGCTGACAGAGTGACAATTAAGAAATCCACAGGGAATTCTCCATTTAAGCTGGTGTATGGCACAGAGGCAGTATTTCCAATTTAGCTTACTCTCCTTGTGGCAAAGTTCTTGCAATTTGAGCAGAATGAGGAGGGAGATATGGAGCAAAGAATCACTGATTTAGTAGAAACACATCAAATTAGAGAACAACTGGTTGAAAGGGCTACAACACATTAGAAAAAGATGAAGGAAGCTTTTGATAAGAGGACAAAGGTAGATAATTGTCAAGTGCGAGACTTGGTTCTGAAGCGGGATTTACTAAAAGAAAAGAAAGGAAATCATGGAAAATTTGATTCTCTCTAGACAGGGCCTTTTATTATTTCTCAGATCCAAGGGAACAATACCTTCTTACTACAAAGTCTGGGAGGGGAAGCAGTTTTTGAAGGCCTAGTCAATGGGCGGTTTTTGAAAATTTATGTTGTTTAAGGTCTTGTGGCCTTAAAAGTTGTAAATATTTTGTTTTATTAGTTTTAGTATAGGATCACTTAGACTCCATGGCCAATGGATACTAGGCAAAGTTTTTAAAGTTGATTTTGCATGAAGGCACTAGTTTGCAGTTATTGAGACCTCACAGGGAGGATGTCATCCCCAGAAGGAGCTAGTGTTAGCTTTGCTACAAAATTCAACATTTGGAGGGCCAAAGTTCAGAACAACCATGTGTTTATGCAGAAAAGGGAGCTCGCAATAGTCATTTACCTTCTTCTCCTTTAGCTTCCTCATACTCTCTTAACCCTCCATATCTTTGTTTTCTCCTAAAACCTCTTTAGTCCTCCTTTTTCCCTATTTCCCCGCTTAATTCCTATTACCCCGCTGACTCCATTTTTCCCCTTGCGATGCGATCTGATCGCAATCGCACATTAACCCCGCTGCCTCTTTCCACCCTGTGTCTTCTGTTGCTACAATACTACGATGTGATCTGATCACAATCACAAATTGCATCCATGTGTGTTAAGGTTGCGCCTCCCTGTCATCCACCAACGTGATATCGTGATCGCAATATCAGCTGTCGATCACACATTTCCTGATCCGACAGCCCACATCTGTCTATTCATATCTCTCTCGATAGCTCCTATCTCCGCCATCCATTTGCCAAATCTGAAGGCTAATAATTATTTTGCTTTCACTCCCACCCGATGCTCCATGCCAAGAGATCTCTGTATCCACATCCATAGCCATGCTGCACTCCCGAAGGAACAAAGTGATCAACTACCTAGTACCTGATGCAGTTATTTCTCAACTACTGCATTCAACAGAAAGGATGGCCGAAGAGGAAAGGACAACCTTGAGCAGTTGCAAGCATTTATCAGTCATGTAATGTCTTTTATTTCATACTCAAGCTGCTCAGGAAGGATGACCAAGTACCAGAAAATGTCAAATGTATTTATTCAAGCAGTAGATTGTGGCAGAGATTTTTATCAGATAGTTAGTGTGGTTGGTGTTCCATTATGACCTCTCCATGCATAGGATAGCAGATATTTTTGTAATCAACCTCTATATATATCTAGAACTCAGAATGTAAAAGGGGTTGATGGTTGTTGTTTTGATGTAAGGTTCAACTTCTCGAGACTGTAACTACTTTGATACTTGCAGCATCTGGTCTTCATTTTCAGCTAATACAAGATTTTTTTGCTGTTAATCGCTCACTTTCAACTTCTATTCTATTCTAGGTTATTCCTGTTATGCATTTTTCATGAACTCTTGGTTTTTAGCATTAGAGGGGTTGTCATCCCACCTCTGTGTTGAAGTCTAGTATGTATCATTGAATATGTTATGCAAGTTTCTGTTTAATTAGTGACAGAGAGTTGTCATCCTGTCTATGCATTATGAAACATATTTGCAGATCTCTTTACTGGTTGCAGCCGGCCATCACAGGGCCCTGTGCATCTGCTGGTGTGGTCAGTTTTCTCTGTATTCACCCAATCCTCAAACTGTGAGTAATTGGTGGTCTAAATCCTTGTAGTCTGGGGGTGTTCACCCATGTCTGGAGTTAAGCATAGTAGAAGTGGTTATCTGGCTTGGACAAGCATCATTCCTTCCATTCATCCATTTCCAACATTTCTGTGGAGTTTGTAATATTCATGAGCATCTCCGAGATACAACCTAGGAGAGTTTCTTGGGGTGATAACAGAATCCATCATGGAATGTTAGCAGATATTTTGTCAGTTAGGCAGTGGCGTTGATCCTTGTAAGTGAAGATTAAGGCTAGACCCTAATCTTGGTTAGTGTGTTCTTCTCTTGTGTTTTTGACCCTGTAAGCCCATTTGACTATTTTCTCCCTGATTAGGAAGCTACTTTTAATTTTGTTCTTCTTTCTTGTTGGCTTGTCATTTTGTTGTTTGATAGATTGATTCATTGAGTGGCTAGCAACACTAGGGCATCTAGCTAGTCGCCCATTCAGTGTATTGTAAACTCATCAAGTCCGGGTGTGGGTGTGTTTGCTCCTTGCATTTGTTTTTTGGTCCTTTTACAACTTTGACCTCTTTTTTCAAAAGTTTGAAAATGTTTCGTTTACTAGCCTAAACATCGTTTTCCGGCATAGATTACATTATAGGTCTTGTGTTTGGTAAAGTTGGTGTTTCATTGATCTGAATGAACTTCTCTTTTCATATTTGCATTTGCTTGAAGAGCTCATAGCCTCAAAAACTTTTTCATTGGAAGATTGTATGTGAAAAGTTTGTTTCATTGTTTCATGAGAAAGTATGAAATTCTAGCTTGTTGTATCATTATGATTTGCATCTCTTAAAGACTAGAATTGCACCAACATTTGAAAAAGGAAGAGAAATTTTTTCATGTTGAAAGGACTGATAGATAAGTGCTTGTCAGGAAATTAGGAATTGTAATGCATTTTTCATTAGTTTATTTTTTGAAAAAGTGAATTAGTGAAATATCATTTCGTTTTCAGTTGCTTGATTGTTTGCATTTGATTGAATAGTTTCTACCCTCTCCCATGTAGGCATTTCATCAAATTGAAAGGATCTTGTCCCATTTAGTTGCATTTTAGGTTTTTTGAGTAGCATCGCTAAGACCTGAAAACTGAAACTTAACTCAAGATCAACTCTAAAATGAATTCACTTAACCTAAGGCACACTTGACATTAATGATCATATCTAGAAGGTCTAGGATAGAGATGTGTTCTGATGTCTCTAAACCTAGCAGTTGTCATTAGCTTCAGCATTAGACAGCGCTAGCACGGATTTGTGCTCCCTATATCATCGAGTATATAATGGGAGACCCCACTAGGTTGCAATCCTTTTATCCTTAGGAAGCTGAGTCGACCGCCTTGCAAAGGCGATACACTGAACACAACATGCAGGGAGATTGCTTGCTCATGCTTCTTGGTTCAATAGGAGGTATTATGTAGTTCATAGTTTCCTAGTAATCTTGTTTACCTATATCGTCCAGAGTAGTCATTTGATCTTTTTGACTCATTAAACTTAAAAGATCATTCGAGCACTTGCCCTTTCGAGCTCATTTCCAATTGAAAGTGATAAATTCATCTTTGTGTCTTTCTCGACTCTTAAAAAATGAAAGAACATCAATCTTTTATTCATCTTAATACTTGATTGCCCCTGATCCAAAACATCATGTTAGTCTTTTTGACCAAATCATGAGTTCCCTTAAAAGGACATTTTAAAGCCTTGAAGTAATATGTTTTATTGATTAAGATAAGGTCATCATGGCTAAACCTTTTGGTACACCCAATTTCTCTTCCTCTCCTCTATCTAAAATATTATCTGAGGAATCATTCCCTAAGTTATCAAAGTCACTTGAGGACCAAAATGTTGAACTCACAATTTTTTTGAGTGTTCAACCATTGTCATCTCATCCTTTGCCTACTTTCGATTCAGGGTCATCTGCTGATCCTAGCCCAGAATCTACGGATAATCCCGTTCAAACTACAGAGAACCCATCGACCACTGACGGTCAGCTTGGACTGGTTATCTATCCTCTAAACCCTTTATTTGACATTGTTGAGATATTACTGCAACATCCTTACACTCTGTATGACCAACCAGGTGTTCCTTTGGAGCTATCCCCCAGTACACATTCGACCATTCATCATCATTTGTTTTCAGACATGGAACATGAAGGTGATTCTCCAGTCACTTCTCTAGATAAGTCTAAAGTTTCTACTCCACACAATATTGAGGGAGACGAATTGCAATTGTAGTTTCCTCCTGAGGGTTTCCCTTATTCAGAAGGTATTCCAGTTGGCTTGCCACCCGACCATGTGTCTTTTGGATGCTTAGTTTCAGGCACACCTAGTGCCTCATCACTCTACCATAATCCTGTTTGGGCATCAAGTGTCAAGCCTATGTCAGGTCTGTTCGTCATGAACACGAACTCCCAACCGGTTGTTACTTCAGTCCCAGTGCAACCCACCATCTTGAATACTCTTATATCATCAGTCCCAATTACACGTCAGTCACAATTGGTGGTTTCAAATGTTGTTTTCGTCAGTTCTTCTATCCCATTAGTTAGTGGCCAGGTTGTTACACCGTCTGGGGGGCAGAACCTGGATGTCTCTATGGTGTCAGATGCCACTAATGTGAGTGGCTCACAAGCTCACATGTTTGGTATAAAACAGCCCTCTTCTGGTATTATTTATAACCCTGCTTACCCTAATGGATCAAGCAATGTCCAGTACAAACAGGTTCAAAATCCTAGTGGTCCGTCTGGATTGAGCAATGTTCAATATCAGCAGCCCTATGAGGCTCAAGTCCAATACCAAAATCCTTACGTTACATATGGTTCTCAAGGATTGTTTAATCAACCTTACACCCTCCAATCTAGGTAGTACATCTAGCCTGGCTACGACGAGATTCAATTCAGAAATTTCATGGGCATTGTTCAAGTACCCTTGCAAGAACAAGGACAACTTTTGCACCAACCAGGGCAGCCTTTGTTACTACAAGGGAAACCTTTGTTGTAGCAAGGGTTTTTCGCATAACACCAAGGGTAGATTATCCCGTAACAAGGTCACCTGCAACAAATGCAAGGTTAGTCCTTTCAACAGTTTTAGCAGACTGAGCAACAGCAGATGCAATATGCTCTGCATACCTCTCAACCCATACCCTCGCAGGGCCAACCTCTATAACCCCAGGGACAAATTTTGCAACCGCAAGGTCAATCCTTGCAACAACAAAACCAACCCGGGGAACAAAAACCCCTTTATACATATCAACAAGATCAACACTTGCAGGGATAGTGTCAAGGTCAAAACCTACAACAACAGGTGAAAAATCCTCTTATCTAGAGTCAATAAGTTCAGAATCCTGCTGGCCAAGGGCACCAGGTACAAAACCCCTATGTCCAAGGGCAAAATGCGTATCAACATTAGGCCCAAGGATTGTTCAGGGACGATAGTCCCAACAACCCTATGTTCCAAGACAACAGGTCCCATAACCATATGTCTAAGGTTAACAAGCTCAACAACCTTCTAACCCATACATTTCCTATCAACAACCTGTGCTTGGACAGTTTCAAGGTATTCAAGGTCTGAATCCTCCCTTTGGTCAAGGTAATCCACAATGGGGGCAACTTAAAATGCCATATGGCCAAAATCCCCCACTATTAGGCCAAAATCCTTACTAGCAAGGATGGGCTCCTCCTTATGGGCCCGCTTATCGACCTCCCATGCCTTTTAACACTTAATTACCTTTCTTGGATACACTTGAGTTTCCAAATGTATCGCGTCTTACAAATGATATGATCCTTCATTTTCCATACTAGCCTCTGGTGCCGTCCAAGATACCAAGTGATTGCTCAAAGTTTGATGGAAAAGTTAAAGAAGATCCTCAAGCCCATGTGATGACATATCACCTTTGTTTCTCATCAAACTCGTACGTGGATGATTCCATTCGTCTTCATTTTTTTCCAACGAACCCTCACAGGTGCCACAATGAAATGGTACTTTGAGCTACCTCAAAGTACTTTCCATGACTTTAGTTCATTGGCCATGGCTTTCCTCACAAATTTTCAGCTGTCAGTTCGTTATGAAACTGGCACCTATTTTCTCACATCACTTAAGCAAGAAACTATGACACACATCTCTAATATTATCCATGAATGGATACATAGACGTCACCTAATCAAGTTCAATATAGCCGATCATTTGTTCACTAAATGGTTTACCAAATCATTCGTAGCCCCAACTGCTCGTGATATAGCTATGGGTGGGTGCATCACTTAAGAGCAAGCCATTTCCCGTGCCTAGTACTTGGATCTGGTCTACTCTTAGTCTGGCACCTTATATGAGTTGTCACCCAATGCTCCACGACCATCATCTAATCCCCCAGCATCAAAGTCACCAGTTGTTCCTCCTGTTGATAGAATTATTGGTTCAGTATCCTAGACCCCTGCTAAAACCTCTTCCAAACAGAAGTCGGTCTCAAATGCTACTCTTAATATTCCATCTCAAAATCCACCAGGCCATGGTAAAACCTCATAGGTCCACGCTTCCAATCTACCGTAGTAGAAAAATCCTCAAAAGGAAAAAAGAAAGGCAAAGGCAAAGCTAAATCCGATGTGCCCCAAAACAGGGTCCCCTAAAATTATCTGTTGGAAAATCTTCGCAACGGAAACCTAAGTATCCCTACCTCATTTGTGAGGAGGATCACTATACTAAGGATTATCTATGATGATATGAAGTTAGTCTCCTTCTCAAAGGGAACCCTGTTGTCCTAAAAGAGCCATTTCCATCTCAGCAGACTCAAATGGTAGACCAACCCCGATCTACTTCCTCTAGGCCTCAAGTTTTCATGATGAGCACACCCATTAATGTGGCTACCCGATTGAAAGATTATCAAACTCCAACTCTGATGGCTGGGAAAGAAAAAGAAGCTATACCTTCTTCTTCTACCCTGAGTTTTGGCCCTCTGCAAATTGAGCACCCTAACCCTGATTTCACTACGCGGCCACCCTCTTGAGGTGATCCGGATTTAAACAAGAACGCAATAAAATACAGAGATAACCATATACACAAAGATGTAGCAGAAATAATACTTCATTTCATTAATGGAAAATACTGAAAAATGCTTACAACTGGAAATAGAAATAAACCAGCTAGGGCGATGGTAGCTTATCTCTGAGAAGAGATGTGTGGCTACATGTCTCTGAACTGTCTTACAATGAGGCTCGAAGTACTATTTATTGTTGAGAAACAATGGAAAACATTCCAAAACCTAACCCTAGAAGATGAAACGCCAAACTATGGGCCCCGTTTGGGTAAATTGGTACATCAACTTCCCGAGGTCGTAACTTTGGCATACGATCTCCGTTTGATGCGCATGATAGCCCGTTGGAAAGATCTCTCCGAGGACTACGACGGGAAAGACGATTTTTTATTGAAAAAATCGCGAAGCAAGATTTCCCAAAAAACGTTGTTTAGGGCCTCAAAACGGCTCCGGAAGTTCAGGACCCGAAAAAACTGCTAAAAATAGTAAACTGCGCTATAATTAAGGAAACTGAAAATGTTGAGGTGGGGG
>APFE030870080.1:0-22947 GCA_000404065.3 Pinus taeda | reverse complement strand
AAATAGATTGAGCATTAAGGGAGGGTATTAGAATAAATTCTAATATTAGTTTAATGCTCATTCTAGTTGTTGCTATTTTGTTGTCTTTAGCAGTTTCTTAGATGAAACTGAATCTTACATAGAAACTTGATGTTTCTATCTTTGTAAATATCTCTGTATTATTATTGAGTATTGAGCTCAATCAATTCATTAATTCCTTTTGGAATTCCATATGCGTGTTTCGCATTGTTTTACAAAATCGGGGTGGAGACTAATAACATTGGAGAACCTATGGACAGTGATTATCAAAAGGATATACATAGACCTGATGCCCATAGATGAGTGGCTGCGAAGTCCAGCCAAGAAGTCTCTCCATACATCAGCGGTATGGAAGGCAACCTTGGACTCTTTCAGTATTATAGAAGACGGATTGGCTTGGCACATTGGCAATTGGGAGAAGCTCGGAATAGGAATAGACCCGTGGGTAGGATGCAATGAGGGTTATGCCCTCTCAAGGGAGGTTTTAAATTGCTTACATTCCCAGGGTTTATATTTCTTACATCAGATTGCAAGGGAAGATTTGTCGACAATATGGCATCAGGGATGGAAATTAGCAGAGGAAGTGCAGATGGAACCCCAACGGGTAAAGGAATAGCAGAATTATATAAGAGAAATCCAAAGAACAAATGTTTGTTTAAGGGATCAGTCAGATGTGCTTAGATGGATACATGCTCCTACAAGCAAATACTCTCCAAAGTTTGGATACAGCTACCTTATGGTAAGAAGGGCTTGGGGAGTACAGGATTGGTGGTGGAAACTGCCCTGGAAACTACAAAGTCCTGCAAAATCAAGACTTTTCTTTTGGTGCATCCTAAGAAACAAGACCCCTACATGGGACAACCTCCAGAAGCAAAATAAAATGGGCCCAGGATGGTGCACTCTATGCAAAAGTGAGGAAGAATCAGTCCAACACCTCTTTCTAAAGTGTTCTTTCAGTATTAAGACAGGGGAAGAAACAGGAAGACTATTGGGTAAAACCCAAACTTGGAGCAGGGCAAATATAAGTGACGCCTGGCATAGATGATGGAAGGATGTCCCGGAGTAAAACATGAAAAATCTCCCTCCGATAATTTCGTGGGGCATTTGGCTGGCCCAAAACAGAAGCATTTTTCAGGATATGGTCCCTTCTCATTCTCCTATTGCTGTAGAAAGTGCCTCGATTTATGCTCTTTTACCTCCACCAAACCCTGTCAAAACACCTAGATTGATAAGAGAAGAACAGACCAGAGGTGGCATTCCATAGGCTTATTTTGATGGTGCATCAGATCCATGGGGCAATTGTGGCTCAGGTCTTGTCATTTATGAAAACAATCAAAAATTCCAGAAAGCTTCGGTGGGCCTTGGCCCAGGATCAATTATTTTGCTGAACTACAATCTCTGAAACTTTTACTATGTTGGCTTATTCACATGAGGATGGGATCGATACAAATATTTGGGGATTCACGGAATGTTATTAAATGATTTAACGGAGAACAAAGATGTCAAAACTATAATTTGATTCCATTACTTGAAGAACTTTACATTTGAAATAGTTTTTTGATCTCATAACTGTCTGTCACATTTACAGGGAGCGGAACACTCAAGCAGACCTCCTTCCTAAGGAGTGTCTTCAACAGGATATGGGCTCCTGGCGCATAACAGAAGTTGATGAAGACAGGATCCGTGTATCGGATCAACAGCCTTATATCTCCTGATGGAATGGGTCGTTCGTCAAACAGAGTCATTTTGTTTTCAGTTATGTTTTGATACTGCTGATTTACAGTTGACACAAACTCTATATGATGTTACATGTTTTGGCTTTTAGTATATTTTGAAACAATGTCTAGTTACCAGAGGGTCGTTTTCCTCACTAATGGGGAGGCCCTAGATCTGGTTCTGGCTCTTTTTGACATTTTGGGTTTGAGTAGGTTTAAAACTCTACGATCAGCCCAGAGATGGATTACTATATGTTTTGCTGATGGACATACAGTATATTGAATGCTTAATTGCATCTACAAATGTAACTTTTTATTGTCTTAATAGAAAGTTCAATATTTTCTTTGGAAAAAACACAGAACTAATGATACAGGATATTCCTAGATCATATTGATAACAGAATGTTACCATTTTAATATATACAATGTATCAGTGTGGAAATTGTGTACACAGTACAGCAGTTTCTTCATTTCCTAAAATCTTAAGAACACGTGTTTCAGAAATCATATTTGACTCCCATTTTGGGCAACCTAAATTGAAATAGAAGAATTTGTTATTTGACTCTAATCTTGCACTAACATTAAAGTATCACTTCTATACAGGCAATTGAGACAAACTCATAGTAGCACATGCTAACCTCCTAATTTCTTTACGATTACAAAGAAATCATCAACGACTTCCAAGATTAATCTGTTATATTTATAAAGAAGAAATAATCACAAAGATCCCACTAGAAACTTCATATTTTTAACGTCAGCTACAAATACATAGTTAGCAAAGATATTGATTTTTTTTTTAAATGTGACAAAAAAATTATGTAAAGACGTGTTGAGAACAAGATCCTGAGAAAGCAATGAAATATCTGTCTAATGAAACATCTGTGTAATGAAATTTTGAAGTGCATGTTCATGCATTTTCAATCATCTTGGAATTTTTTTTATTAGCTTTTACAATTCATTATAGCCATATTTCCATGGAAAGGAAGTAAGATACTCCAGATTGCCTTCAATGCATGTGTAACAATTCCACTGGAAGAAAAAACGATGATTTTCCTACAGCAACTTACATATAACGAGAGATCACCATCTGGGGTTAAGATAAGCAAATCAAAGCCATCAATCCCCCATCTCCTTTGTCTAGCAAACAGATAAAAAATGTAAGTTCAATATCCAAGGATAAGTGACTTTATATAGTAGTTAAGAACTCAGCTCAGGATAGAAAGGAGCAAACCTAGGACGAGTTATTATAACTGGGGCTGCAGCAACTGCAGGAATACTCCAACTTACATCAATCTTTTCAGACAGAACATCTGGCAGCCTTAGAGAAATTAAACTCCTTTTCCCTTTAAGCATAAAGCAAATAAGTGGCACTCCATCATCATCTGTTGCCAGAAACACCTAGACAATGTTTCATAACAGACCTGTAGTTTAGAAAGCACTCTACAAACAAACAAAAAATGAAAAGCAATTCAACCCCCTCCCCAAACAAAGAAATGTTAACAAAGAAACATTGAATAGAGGCTGTATAGTGCTACTAGTTAAACGAGTATCGCACTACTGTATATGTAATTTGGCTTTCCAAATATTTTTAGAAAATCGTAAAAGCATAAAGCATAATACAATAATATCCTAAACAAATATGAAAGTAACTTTCAACTTGTTAAACTCACTTAATGAGCATCATCTTTCCAAGTGAATAGAGACAAGCTTTGCCCAACAGACCCGTGGTGAAAGACAAATAAGTCAGTTTTTGAAATTTCTGAATAAACATCATCTTCTTTCGCTGGCCATAGAGAAATCTTTCTCCAGTTGATGTACACATCACTCTCTTTGGAATTGTTAGGACTTGAGTTTTGAATTTTCCCATAGTATCACCTAAGTGGTACTTCAACACAGGGACAGATCAGCAGTATCTTCTCTACTACCAGCAGATCCTCATCATTGGATGCTAGGACAGATTCCATGTCATCTCCAATTTCTTCTTGATAACTTTCAGGGTTACTTCGAAAGTGTTTACACCATGCTTGGGATTCTTCATGAGATTTGGGTACATGGTTTATGCTCAGCCCCTGAATGGTCCAAGATAAATTGGCACATGAGAGATAGTCATTGATGGATTTGCATAGTTGAGATCGTTTGCTCAATGGATGCTTGACCTCAGAATGTTGTTGGCTTAGTGTTCTTCCCTTAGGTGTTGGAGTTCTCTTGATAGTTCGCTGGACACCTTTACATTGGGGTCCGTGAA
Organism: Pinus taeda; assembly: GCA_000404065.3. Classification (NCBI taxonomy): domain Eukaryota; kingdom Viridiplantae; phylum Streptophyta; class Pinopsida; order Pinales; family Pinaceae; genus Pinus; species Pinus taeda. The sequence goes on along the minus strand of APFE030870080.1, from coordinate 18,969 downwards.
GGATCCACTTGCTTGGAAAACATCCCACATGGGATGAGGAGCATTGTGCAGCTTGGAGAATGGCATCAGACCTAGTTGGCATTTGGAAATCAGGATTCCTGTTTGTAGAAGTGGAGATAGCCCAAACGTAAGGCTTCAACAACAATCCTACAAGGGTAGCTGACCTAGACGAGTACAATGCTTTGGACAATCAATGGAGCCTGTGAAGGCTTGTGATGGAGGTATGTGGCCTTGCCTTGCCATTATTGTGCACAAAATCACCCTGGAGCATAACACATGTACTTTAAAGTGTAGCAGCCTATTTGCATTGGCATACAAGCACTCATTGTAGGTTGTTTGTAAGGGCTAAGTTCCACATTGTATTGTTGGCCTACCTTAACTCCCATATAGATAGGGGAAGAAAAGAGTCTTTCCATTAATAAATGTCAATTCACTCACTTTTATTCACTCTTTGATGAGATGTGACTTGGAAGAGACCACATACTAGCGCCTCTCTCTCTCCAGGCTCTAGATTCTTCACATGTGCTTGATCTCTCTCCCTGTTTGTGCCCTGTTGATGATAGTAACCCAGGCAAGTACTTTTGTATAGGTCTAACTGTCTAGACATGTAGAAGTCGCCTAATTGACACTTAAACTTAGCAATTACTTTCATTATTAAAGTAATTGACTTTCATAAGATAAAGTGAGTTAATCTAATGAAATGCAAATGTTATTTGCATTAGTGAATTAGATGAATCCCAATCGTTGATCTCAAGTGACGTTGAGATCTAATCTCAATAGTGAATCACTTTGGAGGTTAAGGACTCTGTCAATAACTCAATCTTATAAAAGGAAGGCTAGGCTAAGGGAAAAGACACATCTTTTGAGCACAAGACACAGTGAGAGCGAGATCTCAGTGAAAGGGTGAAGGACTTTCATCCAATTGTGCAGAGTCCGAGGAAGAGTTCATCCAAATGTGCAGAGTCCGAGGAAGAGTGCAAGGGGTAGCAAAGGAGAAGGATCTAGATCAGCCAGCAAGATCTAAGGACAGAAATGCAAAGGGTTTGATCAGCTAGAATATCTCCAAGTTTTGTTGTATATGTATTTTTCCTTAAAGGGTCATTATCCTATGAAGGGAGCCCTTGTATGTTGTTGATTATTGTTAATGAAACAACAGATTTGAAGAGCAGAAATCTATGTGTGCATGTGAATGAAATTGGTGTATCAATTTGCTTCTATTGTTATAATTTGCTTGCTTGTTAAATCCCAAAAGTGTTTTTTATTCAGTAGATCTGCAATATTACAGTGAGGAATCTGCTAAGTAATAATTCATCAGTAGGTGGGGTTAGGAAAATTACATGCCCCTTCTATGTCACTGAGGTTTCTTGGTCTTCTTGGAGTATCTCAGAGCATCTTGGAAGTCTTGGGTTAGGGTTTAACTCTTGGAGATTGGAGATTATGGTTGTGCAATAAAACCCTAAGGTGGAATTGTGAGGAGAGGACATCTTGGCTTAAAGGATTTGTTGGAGTGATTCTTGCATATTGGGTCTTCTTGGTTACTAGGGTTTTGTTAATTTTCCCTAGCTAGGGTTTGAAGAGCTGGGAGGATTTGTACAAGCCTTGAGAGACAGCTATGGTATGTACATGTACTTCATTTTGAGCTTATTACTGAAATTTCCAGCTATAAAAAACTTGTGAAATTTCCAGATTTGATTTTCAACTATATATGTTCTTTATGCATTGTTATTTACAACCATATAGGTCTTTTATGCATTGTTATTTACAGCCAGATATGGCATGCTAATTTGGCATAAGTAAAAGGACAATTGCTAAGTGATTTGACCATCCATGCTGGGAGGGATCAAATCTCTCAAGATGCAAACCCCTTCTTGAATGCAAAACTTGAAGACAGGTTTGCACCTTGAGATATTTGATCCCTCTCAATGCTCGATAGATTCAAAATTAAGATGGATCTATCTTGGTTCTTTAAAATACTATTTATATTTATATAAATTTCACATCTCTATATACAAAGATATTCTTATTTTTAATTATATTAAAATCCTTGTACTACATATATCTACATATGTATGTGCATGGCATTTTTCCTTTATATGTTTCATAATTTTTTAATTTAATTTTTAAATGTGATATGCATAGCATAGATTATGTTGATGTTGATAACTCAGGCATGTACTTTTAAACATGGCTAAGTGTTTAAGTGTGCAGAAGTCACCTAATACACCCTTAACTTTAGCAATTACTTTGGTGATTAAAGTAATTTCTTTCATTAGACAAAAGTGAGTTAATCTCATGAAATGAGAAGGTTTTTGCATTAGAGAATGAAGTGAGATCTAATCTCAACTATCAATCACTTTGGAGATTAGGATTGTGGAAACATACATCTTGAGAACAAGACATAGTGACAGTGAAATCTCAATCATTGGGTATGTTGACCACTGGAGTGGTATGATTCTATGAAAGACTCCATATCCAAGGATGATCCAGAGCACACTTGTACCATCAGATATCATCAGTCAACAGAGTTTTTTAACTATACTTCTATATTCTCACCATCTTTCTTGTACCAAAATTCCACGCCCTACGGGGAATTGTAATAAGTGATACTAGTAATGATGAGTTTTTGAGTCTGTAATAGGCCTAGGATGTTGGGACTCGATCAGCAAACGAGTACACCTTGGAGTGTTTTTTTCTCTAGTTAATTATCCATTCTTTTTCAGAGGCGGATAATTTTCTGGGTTTTTTCACTCATTTTTTACCCCAAAGCCAAAGTGATTGTTTGAAGGTTGAACCCCTAATACATCTTAGTGTATAGAGTCGATGTATATTACCATACTAGATTACACAAAAAAAATTCATGGAATTTGGGTAGGTCTAAGTAGGATTTTTTAATAATTAAAATTTTCCCACAAAACAGGATTTTTTTAATTATTTTCAAAGTAATGATGTAAATAAGTGGCCTTAGGAAATGTTTGGGGCGTGTGACTACTGGAAATTCATCCTCGGGCACCCAACATTATCCTAGGACCCACTTTGAGGGTCAAGAAACAACTTATAATCCCTCAAAAGTCGATTTTCCTAATGACAGTAGCAAAAATGAAGAAAAAATTCAAAAAATGAATAATTGGAAAATTGTATAAATTTTTCCAAAGTCAAAATAAGTCAAATTTTGACATGGAAATTATGTGGAGAGTCAAGGGTGATGTGGCAAGCATGTGGGGCCTACCTCATAAGGTACAACAAGGTCAAGTCAAAAATTCAAGTCAAAGAAAGTCAAAAGGGTGGTCAAAGGCATCACATAAAGTGAATGAAATGCTACGTATGGCTAAAACTTTACTTGTGATTTAATTCAAATATAGTGGATTTGATTTAAGCCAAAGTCTAAAGTTAAAAGAGTGAGTGAGGAATGGACCCCACTTCACCCTCCTACTCTATGTATGGTTTATCAAAGGGAAATATGCATATGTGTAAATGAAACTCCACACAGGCCAAGTCAGAGAACTTTCAACGTAGAGAAATACGCTGCCAAAAAATCAAAGGTTTATAATTACAGTTGGTTGGAGATTGTCTCCACATTTTGAACATGTACACTTCCAATCACACGCAGTTACACAGTAGTCTCAAAAATAATGAACCGCAATTTGAAAACTCAAGGAGCAGTTAAGTTCATACGCAGCAGTTTGGGCATGTTTTAAGCTCACGAATTTGGAAAAGTTTGAGTGGGGACAGAACTGCCACATAGGACAGTTCTTGCCCCCCACTTACTCTCACTTGTCTCCCACTCACATACATATCAGCCAATGGGATCAGCGTAGGGATATGTTACTGCCAGCCAAAAAAGATGATACGCAACAGTCAACTCCAGCCTATAGGCAGCCAGATTTAACATGTGTTTATCACTATTTCATATGTTTGGGTTAACAACTAGTTGAGTGGGATATTTTTCCTACTTACTCCCACTAAGTTGCACAATTTTCTAATGAAAATAATGCACACATCAGTCAAGGGAACTCACTGCCAGTCAAAGAGAAGAACTCGCTGCCACATTTCAAATTTAACCTCACATATGTTTTGGTCTCTCATACACTTGGAGTTCAATTTGGCTTTGTGATCTCCACCATTTCTCCACTTATCACTTGGTTTCTCCATTGGGATTGGCTCCCATTTGCCTATTTAAACGAGTTTTGGTTCTCATCTTTGTATCATGTTATGAGCTATTCGGCTTGAGGAAACTCTGTCATTTTGTACTTGCATACTTTCTTAATATAATCAAGACTTTGGGGCTATCTGGCTGGTGTTTTCTTGCCATTATGAGGTGATGTCCTTTCATGCTATCGCTAGTATTTAATTTCTTTTGCATATTGAATTAATATTAGTTTATACTTGCCATCTTGCTTGGATTGATGTGTGATAGCTATCATTGATTTAGAGTAGTCTTCTAGGGATAAGCTTTCCAATTCATTTTAGGAGGAATGATTGGTTTATCTTATTCATTATATTGCTATAACCTTGTGCAAACTAATATGTGTCCAAGTGTGTAGAAAAGATCTTTTGTATTGTGTGCAAGAATCCATCTAGAAGTAGGAGAAATCTCAATTAGATCAACTCATTCTTAGAGTCACAGTGATCCAAGACTCAACTATTTTTTCACTTCAATTCTTCCATCCAACGAAGAGCAAAAAAGAGTTTTCTTACTCTATAGCTATTTGATCATCCATTTAAATTCAAAATAATTATTTGATTTTAGTTCTTTCAAAGTTATATCTCTTATTCAAAAGTCATTTCCAAAGCTACACAAGTATGGGGGTTCACTCACATTACTTGAGCTAGTGCTTTGTATATTAAATTCTAAGTTTAGTCTTTGTTTCTTTTTCCTAATTTTACACTAACAAAGCCCATAGGCTTGAGCATTGGGCAGCAAGGAGCATGAGGAGAAGCTTTGGGAAACTACTCACTCGTGTTTATGCAAGACCCCCTCACACTATCCAAAGACTAATTTCGAAGGAGGTCGTAAGCACTTGGGAAAGAGTTGCAAACTCATCTAGCTCGTGCGCCTTTTGAGCCTTGTGAATCTCTTTTGGAGAGTTTTTTCCATCTTCGAGTTTTTTGTTGTTATTTTATTTTATTTTTTTGGAGAGAGTCTAGCTTTGTTAGATTCATATCTTTGTAAAGATCTCTCTCACATTGTGGGCAGCCCTCTTAGAGGCATTTTTACCCCCTTTAAGAGCTAGTAAAAGATAATAATAAAAAATACTGGAGGGAGCTTGGGATTTTTCCCATGGCATCCCCCTTCTTCATTTAGAGAAGGGATTCTTGTGGGTGGTCTAATCTTGCTTCCAGATTTTCTTAGCTTTCTAGCTTTTAATTTCATATTACGCATGCTTAAAATCAATACATTTCACTCATGTAAATTTCTAATCTTGTATTTAAATTCCCACATGCATAAGCTTCCAAATTGTAAACTTGAGAAAATCTCATCTTATGTGTAAACACTTCATACTTTGGAAGTTTTAATTGTTTCATAGTTTCTTCAAATATATGCTTCACTACCTGATCAATTTATGTTATATGTTAAGAAAACTATTGGAGCACTATCATTTATTTGAAACAATTGTAGTTTAAAGCAATCTATTCCATTTTACTTGCTTGTTTTTCATTCAATGGTGCAAACACATATGAGCTTATTTACATTCTAGCCTTTCAAGTTCTGCAAACTATTTTTCTTTGAAGCATTTGCATGTAGCATTAGTTTAATTTGGGGAATTAACACGATTTGCACTTCATCTAGGCATTTTAGTATAAGAAGGTTCCAAGCCTCATTAAAATTTTACCTCCAACATAGGTTGGTTGAAGTAGACATCTTGAGGACCTTTTACTGAATCCTCACTGTAAGATCCATATCTTTGAACGAGGGTGAGATCTGAGGATTGAAGAGTTAAATTGCAATCTTGTTGTAGAGATAATTAATAAAATTGACCAAGAGTACTTTCCATTACATTTACTTACTTGTCTCTTGATGGTTTGAATTTTCATATGCAAAGTCTATTCCAAAAGCCAGTATTGTAATCCTTTCAAACAAGTGTTTTCTTTTCATGCTTCAAGTCTCATTGAATATTGATGTCTTGGTTTAGCATTTCCTTTCTTTTACATTTCCAAGTTGATTACTATTTTTTTTGTTTTGGTAAGATACGTTTCACATGTTTTGATTCATAAAGTTGACTATGTCAAACGCATTTTGTATCTTACATATCTTGTGCTAAGAGACTACTGAAGTTTACAAAATCATATTGGAAGGCTAACTTGGTGGAAGAGGAAGGTCTTTTGATCTGATCTAAGGTCTCGGATTGTCTCAAGTTTGATTTGAATCTACTAGTAAAAGAGTTTGATTGGGTTTTCCCCTTCTTAGGGGTTTTAGCCCAGGTTGAGTGTCTATACCTAGTGTCCTTAATCTTTATGTTTTTATTTTGATGATTGCTTGATGAGAAGAACATAAAGAAAGCTAATAAGAATATAAGAATGTCACAAGTAATTATCAACATAAGAAAATATTTTTGTCTTTCTAATTTTCTAACATGGTATCAAAGTTAAGGTGAAGAAGGAAAGAAAAAGGCATCTTGAAAATCTATTGAAGGAAGGAACAAAGGAAGATCATTAAGGAAAGGATCATATAAGAAGAGGAAAGCCTACTATCTATATAAAGTAAAGGAGACATTGTAAATTTCATGACAACTTCAATGAAGACAAAAAATAAGCTAGAAGGAACCTCCAACTATAGGGCATGGAAGAAGAGGATAGATCTCATTCTTGTTAAGCACAAAATATTGGATTTTGTTCCAGGAAAAGTTGAAAAAACAACAAATGATGCAAGAAAAGAAAAGTAAAGGTAAACTGACATCTTAGCTATGAATTTAATTGTATATGGGGTAAAGGACAATCTAATCCCATACATATTCAATATAGACTCTGCACAGGAAATGTATGAAGCCCTCTCCAAGTTATTCACCATCAAGAACATTGGACAAGTGGCTAGTCTCAAGAATGAACTAAAAACAATAAAAATGACAAAGGATTATATTGTATCTTCCTATTTTACAAGGATCTCTAGAATAAGAGATGAACTCCAAGCCATTGATGAAGTTGTACCAAAGAAAGAACTTGTGATTGTTGCATTATTACCAAAATCATGGAGCTCTTTTGCATCATGTATTAGTAGTTGGAAGGACACACCAGCCTTTGAACAAATATGAAATGCTTGTAGTCAAGAAGAACCCTGTATCTCAATAGTAGTTGACAAGAAGGAAGATGAAGAGAACAATACCTCCAATGCATATTCTGCTCATCACAAGAAGAAGGGAGGATACAAGAAATTCAAAGGACCAAAGAAGAAGGTTGATCTATCAAAGACTGTTACAACCGTCATAAGATGGGACATTACAAAAGACAATGTCCTAAAAATCCAAAGAATAAGAAGAGAGAGAGGGAATATGCAACTATCGCTGATGAAGTCCACCAAAGAAGAACAAGGCTGAAGAATATGAAGTCAAAGACTTAAACTATTAAGTCTTCTCTTACATATCCTTCTAAGTCTATTATTCTAAGTTTTGTAATGTTTTTCTTTTATGTTTTGATTTCTAGAGTTCATAAATCTAATATGTCTTGTTAGAAATTCTTGAATTGTTTTTGATAAGTTGTAGGTATCCTTCAAAAAGATTGGATTAAAAAGGAGCCTTCACCATTTTACCAAAAGATAAGTATCTTGTTCTTTGTTTTCTCTTCGAGGAAAAAATGTGGTTCAAATTGTTGACCTCATACATCCTAACCAGTTTATCATAGATATCCTTAGATTTCTTCAACTTTGAAATATAAGTAAGCAAATGATCTATCAAATAATCAATAATTATTTTCTTGGCTTTGACCTCACCTTTCTTATACTTGGCTTTGGCAACAGCACGAGCATTTTCCGGAGGCTCAAGTACCTTTTGCTTCCACATAATCCAAGACATCATTCTCATCCAAGGTCACTTCCAACCTGATCTTTCAAGAAACAAAATTAGATGAGTCATTCGGCTTCTTTGCATCCTTGAAGTATGAGGTAGACGTCTTGACCGAGTAAGCTTCTTCCAATCATATTCCTTCAAAAGTGATTGCTTGTCTCTTGTCTCCTTGGGCTTGTCTTCACCTTAGCTTTGAAACCATGTTAAATTTTTCGGTGTTTTATGCTTAACGCAATCACTTATTCCAATTCTTCTTCAATTAGCAATCAATTCATCCAATATAATTCGATCTTCCAACAACGATAAGCAATTGTAGATAGAACAATAAACCAATGCACAAGAGAAGACAGCCAAGAACAAGAGAGACATCGTATTTGGTCAAAGACTAGGGAAAAACCCCACAAGAGGTAAAACCCTTTCAAAATTCTTCTTCTATTAAATTGTCATCAAATGCGCAACAGAGAGATACAATGTTCATTTTGACACCTAATCATAGGGATTGGGTGAACAATTGTAAATAGTGTAAATAATAAATAAGAGAAAATGAAAAGTCATCGAGAGATGAAACTCAAGAGTCACTCCCTCATGTATATAACTATAAACAGCCCAAATGAATAAACATATTCTCATTTGAGGAGTTACCTCCTGGCCTGACATTGTATCAGAGACAGCCTCTATTTTTAGTTTTCTTCTCTTGTAACTCCCTTATGCCATTTTTCTGGCAGCTCCAGAATCTGTCATTTTTGTCAATTTATTTGCCCTTGTAACTCCCTCTCACTTACGTTCTGCCTATTCTACAGAACTGGCACCTCTGCCATACTCCTGAAACTTGAACCCACCTTCCATACACTGTCATATGCATTTTTGGCCCATATTCCAGGTATACCTCGATTGTGCCTCTCGCCTCCATATCTGGAGACTCAAGTTGAATGCGTTGAATGCTAGCGACTCTATTGAATGTTGGAAACTCCTCTCCTTCAAACAGTAGGCCCTCCATCAATGGTTGAGAGCAGCGGAGCATGCTTGAAGTAGTCCCGGAGGGTGTCCTCCATCATCCACTCCATGCACAGTGCTCGACCTTCAAGCCATTTCGCTGCGATACCATTCCTCCACTGTGGTATGGAGAAAGGCGATGGTATGTTGCCTCTATGTTAAATATTTTTTAAAGATTGTGATAGCGTTTTGTTTATATAAATTGTATGAGCCGACTGTAAAGGAGAAGTTACCATATCACAAATAATAGCACTCTGCATTAAACACTGGTACCATACGACCCATCCATAAATCTGCTCTCTGCCTTTAATACCACCATTGTCCATATAAGTAACATTGTCCATATTCCACCGTTGTTATTTGTAACGTTGTTGTTATTTGTAACATTGCACATACCGCTGCTATCTCTGTTCATAATACGTCATACCGGCCTCCTCCCATAGCGCATTACCACTCACTACCTCGACTCCCGACTACCACTCACTGTGCCTCCCCGCTGTTTGACTCCCGGTTACCACTCACTGTGCCTCCCCACGGTTCGACTCCCGATTACCACCCTCTATGCCTCCCTGCAGTTCGACTCCCGATGAATATTAATGTTGTTGTGGCTTTCATTGCACCACACCCTCCGTGGCATAACGCCATGCATTGAGTCACACTATCTCCACTTCTCCATAATCGTGGGGCCCGAACTCATATAAACCCTCTCCCATATAACCCCTCCCCTATATAACCCTCCCTCCCCTATATACTCCCTCCCTTATATAAAACCTCTGATACATATTTATATCAGAATTGTAATCTTTTTTACAAAACTACCACTGGAAGTGTTATTTCTTACAACATATTGGCAGCAGAAGTATATTTTTTTTACAGTACACATTTTTAAAATGCAACCAATGATATCTATTGTGGGAGTGGTTCTCACCAACAAGGAGAATTATCCATAATGGTCCTGGAAAATCAAACACACTCTCATTTTTAATGAATTGTGGAAAGGATTGTGTGTTGGAGACAGAGACAAAGAACCAAAACAGCCTACCTCATACAAGGAAATCGCCATTTGGGAAAATAAGAGCAGCAAGGCTTATGCCTTGACTGCAGCATCAGTAAAAGAAGAGGCGAGTCGCCATATTTCGCCATTTTCAAATGCTTTTGAAGCCTTACAAAAACTGAAGGAACTCTATGACTTGCACTCTGCACTTGAAGTTGTTCAACTCATGATTAAATTGTTCAGCCTTGAATTACAAAATGATGATCCTCTTGTTGTTGCATCAGAAGTAAAATCTATTATGCAAGATATCAAAGTCACTAATGTTGAACTGGACATTCTGTTAATAGCTTTTGTCCAGGCACTTTATCCCACTTACTCAAATTATCTTGAGTCATTGCAAGCAAATGGAAACCTCAAAGAAATTACCTTTGACTCCCTTGTGAAAAAATTCGTTGAAAGAGAGAAAGCTTTTGGGAAGAAGACAACTCCTTAGTCTTCTGAAGAGGTTGTGTGTCTTGCACATAGAGAGAAGAATCTTGCTCAAGATTCTTCCAGAGGAAGAGGAAGAAGCAATTTCAGAGGCACGGGGGCAGACACTCTCAAGGAGAAAAGTCAGATTTGCATTGCGTACGTTGCAATAGAGATGGATAACATGATGCATCCACATGCAAGTTGCCTTGGGACAGAATTGAGCAGCAAAGAGACCAACCCAAAGGTAAAACTAATGACAGAGAAAGGTAAAGCACATGAATCCGCTCACAATGTTGTGGTACACTGTAATATTGGAGTAAGTGAAGACTTATTTAATGCCTCACATGCTTCTTGGAAAAATGATTGGTTGCTTGATTCAGGAGCAACTTGCCACATGACCCTTAGAAGAGATTTTTTTGAAGAATTTACTGACAATGTTGATAGAGCAGTATAATTTGCAGACAAATCAAAACTCAAGCCATCTGGTCTTGGCACAATCAGGCTTCAATTGTCGAGTCGTCCAAACTTTCTTCTGCATGATGTTTTATATCTCCCATAGCTGAGGCGAAACTTGTTGTCCTTGATCCACATCTGCCAGCAAGGACACTCCATTCATATGTTTGATGGCAAGGTTGAGGTGAGAAAAACATTAGATCACTCACTTGTCATGATGGGGATAGAAGAAGAAAAGCTTCTCAAGTTGCAAGGTACCTCTGCTCACGCACAAAATTTCTCATACAATTCTCATATGATAAAGGTACATTTCCATCAAGTTTATTATGGCATGCTAGATTTGGACACTTGAACTATGACAACCTCCGCTTGTTGAAGAAAAATGGTGTTACTAGTTTGCCTACAATTCCTAGGAAACTTAAGCAATGTGATGCTTGCATTCTAGGAAAACATAGCAAACAGTCTTTTCATGATTCACATTCCAAAGCACATAGAAAACTTGAACTCATTCATTCAGATTTATGTGGTCCAATGCCTATTCCTTCTGCAAATGGAAATAAATATATGGTGACATTTATTGATGACTTACCCAGAATGGGTTGGGTTTATTTATTGAAAGAACAAATCTGATGTTTCAACATTCAAGAACATTTCTACCAGGATTGAAAATGTTAGTCCAATTCTATATTGACATATTCGGCCACTAATAATGGGAAAAAGTAATACACTTCAATGAATATTTGAAAACTTTATCTTCGCCAACATGGGATTCAAACATCAACAATTGTGCTTATAATCCCAAAGAACGGAGTAGCTGAAATAATGAATTAGGACCAATCTTAATATGGTCGCGCTCCATGATGTTTTTTCAGAATTTTAAATTGTGTTTTGGGTTGATGAGTTCTATGTGTTGTATATGTAAAGAATAGATGTCCATCTAATGCTATTAGAAACAAGACTCCTTATGAAATGTGGTGTGGGCACATTCCTTCGGTAAAGCATCTCAGGGTCTTTGGTTCCATCTATTATGCCTTGATACCAAAGGTACATCGAAACAAACTTGGTGCAAGGAGCGGTAAGTGTATCTTCTTGGGGTATTCAAACACCTCCAAAACATATCGTCTCTATGATGAAGTCAATAAAAAGTTTGTTGTATCTAGAGATGTAATCTTTCTTGAATCATCCAAAGCTAACAATGTTGTTAAGCGGCAACTTGATCGCTTGGATAGATTTGCAAATGCAAAATCATTTCAAGAATTTGATAATCAGATTCCACATCTTGAAGGGGGCATTCCTATACTGGGCCAACCTGTGCAATCTTCTTTTGAAGCACTCTCTCCCCCGCATGAAACTCCAACCACTGATGATACTTTGAATGATGTGATTGACAGAATTGGGAGACTCAATCTTGATTCGGTCCCAACTCAATCAACCGAGCAGCCTAGACCATCTCAGAAAGGTCCCCCAAAGTGGCTAATAAAGACACTTGAAAGTATTCATCCTGATGAATTTGGAAAGACAGAAACAAAAAATTCAACCCGGAAAAATGGAGGTGATGTAGATGACTCTGATTCACCTGTTGATATGGATGTTTCTTATGATTGTGAATTGCATTTGTCTACATATTTTGAACCAACTTCCTTCAATGACGCCACTTCTCATGATGAATGGAAAGAAGCGATGCAACAGGAGTATGATGCCTTGATAAAGAATGGCACTTGGAAGCTGGTTGATCCTCCATTGGGAACCAAACCAATTGGCTACAAGTGGATCTACAAGAACAAGTATAAAGTTGATGGCTCACTTAACAAGCACAAAGCCAGGCTTGTGGCAAAAGGTTTTTCACAAAAGGACGGGGTCGATTATGAGGAGACTTTTGCCCCCACAACAAAATGGGCTACCATCCAGACACTCTTTGCCCTAGCAGCTCAGAACGGTTGGAAAGTCCATCAAATGGATGTAAAAACTGCTTTCTTGAACGGAGATCTAAAAGAGAATGTTTTTATGTCCCAGCCTGAAGGATTTGTTGTGAAAGGACATGAACATAAAGTATGCAAACTTGTGAAATCCTTGTATGGCCTCAAACAAGTACCGCGAACCTGGTATGAAAAATTAACTGAGCATCTTCTGAAACTTAATTTCAAACATTATAATCTTGATGATGCAACTTTGTTCGTCAAGAAAGTTGGCAAAACAGTTGTATATCTTGTGGTACATGTAGATGATCTTTTGATGAGAGGGAACAATGAGAGCTACATTGCATCCACAAAGAAGGAATTGAAGTCAAGAAATAACTCAACATCTGAAGTCCATATTCCTTTTTCAAAAGAAGTACATTGGAGATCTGTTGAACAGGTTTGGCATGGCTGAATGCAATCCTCTAACTACTCCAATGGAACAAAACTTAAAGCTCACATCCATTGAAGGAAATTAATTTGAGGATGCAACAAAGTATAGAAGCAGGAAGTCTCAACTACCTGACTATTACCAGACCACACAATTCGTTTGATGTTGGAATCCTCTCCAGGTTTATGCAAAAGCCTTGTGAGGGACATTAGTCTGCTGCAAAAAGAGTTCTAAAGTACTTGAAGGGAACTCAAGACTTTGGACTCAAGCATACACAGGTGGGCGACTTCAGCTTGATTGGATACTTTGATTCAGACTTCGATGGAGACAAAGAAACTGGGGTATCTACTTTTGGTTATTCTATGAGTCTTGGATCAAGAGTTGTCTCCTGGAGATCACGTAAACAATCAGTTCCAGCAGATTCCACAACAAAGGCAGAATATGTGGCAACAGCTGAGGCAACAAAAAAAATTGTGTGGCTCAGGAAAATTCTGGAAGATCTGCAGGTAAAACAAGTACATTCGACTCCACTCATGATTGACAATACCTCTGCAATAAAGTTGGCCAAGAACCCAAAGTTCCATGATCGAACAAAGCACATCAATACAAATATCATCGTAATTCAACATTCATGTTGAGGCCAAAACAATCCATCTTCGTCATTGTTCCACTAATGAGCAGATTGCAAACATCTTCACCAAAGCACTTGGAAGAGAAAAGCTTGAAAGATTCAGAACGATGCTTGGACTCACCAACATCCATTCAGATTAAGGGGTGAATGTTGACACCTAATCATAGGGATTGGATGAACAATTGTAAATAGTGTAAACAATAAATAAGAGAAAACGAAGAGTCATCAGGAGATGAAACTCAAGAGTCACTCCCTCATGTATATAACTATGAAGAGCCCAAATGAATAAACATATTCTCATTTGAGGAGTTACTTCCTGGCCTGACAGTTCCAATTCATCAATAATGAGTCAAAATCAAACCTTTGATTGTCCAAGAATCAACTAACCAATATCCAATCAAAGATGAGCCCAAAAGTCAAATCTGCAATTTTGATCAAAGTCAACAGTAGTTGTAGCAGCCCTAACTAATGAACAGTCAACATTCAAATCACTTCCAAAGCAGCTCAGTCAATAGTCAAAAGATGCAGTCGTCTTTGTTGGTCAAATTCCAGTCAACAAAAGTTTAGTCAAAGGAGAGAGAAAGCATGTGGTCAAACTTCAACAAATTTGCAGTCAATTGTGGTCAAGGTCAAGGTCAACTGTTATGAATATAATTCACACAATTAAATTAAATAAATAAATATAAATATTAAATAATCAATATTGATTATGTTAAATAGTCATTAAGTTAAGTGAAAAGGCCTGTCTAAAAGACATGCCTAGTGACGAAAGGACACATGCTTAGGTATATATAGGCGGGTCTTCATTGTAAACATTTATGACTTGTACATTTTTATATATATAATAAATTATTATTCTTAAATACCTCTTGTGTATTTCTACATTCAAGCCTACAAGCTATCAGTTTTATGCTTCAATGGTATCGGAGCCATGGCGCACAATATAATGATGCAAGTCTCTGAGCGTTGTTCTCCGCATAATGTGCCATTAGGTTCACGTCTTGAATGCGTTGAACAGTTTACTAAAATTCAGGAAACATTTCAGCGATTAGAAAAATCATGTGCAGAATTTTCAACATTTCTAAAGAAAAGTTACGCAGAGGAAGATGATAGTGACAGTGAAGGAACAAAACAAGGTGAAGCATTAGATAATTATAATGTTGAAGGTGAAGCTAATGCAGATCTAGATGATGATCCTGATGAAGCTTATACAAATCAAGATGAAGATTTAGATAAAGTTGATCTTGATGTGAATGAGGAATACGCGGATAATATTGGCCACAACATGTGCCTCGCTTCTCAGCTCACAGTCCTGAAAAAAGTCCAATTTGTTGCTACACCGCCTGAGATTATCCCTCACAGGAGAAATATGGATGATTTGTGGCAAGCTGTATTTCCTGTTGGCACTGAGTGGGATAAGCTGGATACTCTTTACAAGATCCAATGGGATTTTTCAAACTTGGAGAATGCTCTTGAAGAAGGTGGGCTTCTTTATGGGAAGAATGTTTATCTTTTTGGCTATACAGAACCTCAAATTGTACCTTTTGAAAACCAATTAAAGGTGGTCCACATACCAGTCACTATGGCGGTCTGTTCATCATTTCCTCTGTCTGATAAGACTGGCATCAAGTCTTGTTCAAATGGAGGGTGAAACTATAGTGCCAATGAAGGAAATGAAGATGGATTGGGTTCCTTACATACCATTCTATGATAGGCCTCTTCAAGTTGAGCATTTGAAGACTCGAATTTATACCTTGCAATGTATGCAACGTAGAGCTTCATTGAATCAATTGAAACAAGAGTGTATCAAGAAATATGAATATTGCTTACCTTACTTCTATCAACCTTTCAAAGAGGATGAGATAGATCAAGACACACTTGTACAAATCATGTACCCCAAAGAGTCTCCAGTTGTGTGCGATTTTGATTGGGATCTCAATGATGTTGAGGAATTTACAGACAATTTAGTTCAAGAAGAAGTTTTAACAGAAGACAGTAAAGAGGACTTCAAAAAATTTGTTATTGAGCGGGTGACGAAAGAAAAAAATAAGCAACATGAAATGCGGGAGGCTAGGAAAAAGGCTATCAAGGGTTTGAGAGTCCAGAGAGGCACTATGTGTGTCATCCTGAGATTTTTCAAAATCTCAAATAATCGTGCGTCTGCGAGTTCTAGCATGGAATAGTTGCGTTGCTGTCAGCATTTGTCGGTGTCATTCAAGTTCATGCAATCGGGATTCCCAATTTACAAGTCGATCCTTTGTCGTCAACACCTGATACGTCCTGACTGTTCCGTCGGCCGTCATGACTGTTCCATCGTGGTGGGGTTGTAACATAATTATAACGTATATAAGTTTTAAATAACTATAATTATATAATATATATAAAGTATAATTATATAACATATATAAATTATAATTATATAATCAAAAAAAATATTATTATTATTAAAAGAAATACACATAAACCTCGGTTCAAGAGTAGAGATAACCCTAGACTCAAAATAGTGTTACTGGCGAATTATAGAAGCTGAGCCACCAGTGACAGCGAGTTTCCATATGCCAAGACGACAACCGCAAGGACAATTGCCAACAATATAGCTTTGAGGACAAAGCTTCCGAAGAAAAGGGCTATGTTATGAATATAATACATAACAATTAAATTAAATAAATAGATATAAATATTAAATAATCAAATATCGATTATGTTAAATAGTCATTAAGTTTAGTTAAATGGTTTGTCTAAAAAACATGCCCAATCACGAAAGGGCACCTGCTTAGGTATATATAGGCAGGTCCTCATTGTAAACATTCATGACTTGTACATTTTTTTATATATAATACATTATTATTATTAAATACCTCTTGTGTATTTTTACATTCAAGCCTACAAGCTATCAGTTTTTATGCTTCATCAACCTTGATCAAACTGCCCAGAAAACTTCGGCCTTCCAAAACAACAATAAAACGAGGTCAAATGAACCCAAGTCAAAGTGTGATCAAAGCTGGCCAACGTTGTCAAATCAGAAAGTAAACATCCTAAACAGAAAGCTCCTCCTTCCCTTTGCACATGTGAGAACAGACCCGCAATTTCAGATGTAGTACGAACCAATCAAGAGAAGAGAGATTTGTGTGATGATGTGACATTATGTCTATTTATATGTAGTGGAGGACACCCAATTTGTCCTTTAGGCTGACCTGTAATTTCATGCACATGTGGGTTTCTCATCAAAAAAAAAAAAAAAATTCCTTGACCAAATTAAATTCTTCCAAGGGCTAGTAGGGGCTTCTCTGGATGAGGAAGGCAATCCAATGGAGGGAATTTCTTACTGAGATGCCAAATTTCAAAAAGAACATGGGGAAATTTCTATTAAAATTGACAACTAGGGCAAAACTCCATGTGGATCACCTTATTTAAGGCTTCTGATATTTTTCCTAGATTCCTCTCATCGAGAAGTGTAGGATTGATCAAAAGATCATCCGATTCCGATAAGTATTTATGGAGATATGAATTTATTTTGATTATGGACAAATTGTCAAGGTCGCCAGCAAACTTATGTAGGCTCAAAAGCCCAACAGTCACATCTATTCAACCTCAACGTTTGCACATAAATACAAGGAGCATTCTCCTCATTTGAACAATTCAATTCACTCATCTTCTCTCTCTCTCCCCTACGCATAAAAGGAGCCTCTCTCTCTCTCACACGTGTGGCTGAAAGGAAGACGTCCTAGGGCAAGGAAGACGCAGAAAGAAGGGCACTAGGGCAACAGGTCATCTCTTTGACCAACGTTGACCAAGCAGAAGTGCGGATTGGGTGTAGTTGCCTCTCTTAAGCAGGCCGCAATTTTTGGCACGAAAACCGAGGTGATCTGACCTCTAGTTTGACCGATGTTGACTACCCTAGTTTAGGGCTACAGTTGACTTCAGAAATTTGCAAATTGACTGTACTTTTGGGGTTGTTCAAGGGTTGTTTCTTCAGGCTGTTCAAGGACAAGTTGACTGGAAATTGACCAAGTATTTTAGAGGTCAATTTCAGCTAGTTTGACCAAGTTTGACTTTGTTGATCTAGGGTTTGCTGCTGCTGATATAAAATTACAGAATTCATATTTTGTACTATTTCTCTCTAATGAACTATTGAAGATAAAAGAAGATTTGATCAAAGGGTTTCCCCACATTGGGGTTTGTCCTTGGCTAGCCGCCACATCTTGTGTCTCTTGTCTTGGCTTGTTTTCTGTTGATCATTTAATGTTCTATCTGCACTTTACTTAATGTATATGTGATTACTAATTTGTGGCTAATAAGAAGAAAAATAAGTAAACTGCTCTAAGAATAGAACATACCATAACTTAACATGGTATCAGAGCTGAGGTGAAGACAAAGCCCAAGCAAGAGCAAGAGCAAGAGCAATCACCGAAGAGAAGGTTGGCAAGGCTATCTTAAAGAAATCATGGGGTCCTCAACACACTTCCCGGTTCAAGACAAACTCTATGAGAAGTCTGACTATTACGAATGGAAGATGTCTCTCAATCTAACACTAGAACAGCAGGAAGTGTTGGACCAGGTGAGAGGTGGGATTGTTGGGCCTCCATCAAATGCATCCACTGCTGCTAGGAACAAATGGACCAAGGGAGAAATCAAAGCAAGGAAGATCATCCGGGACTCTGTCGACAAGCGTTTGGTGGCTGAAGCAGACAAATGCTCGAGATACAGAATATATAAATATAAATATTTTATTAAAGATGATGAATAGATAGATGATCTGATTACAATGGGGCTCCTGGCTTAAATACCGCCATGGACACCCTTTGGGAAAGGGCATGATCTTATGATCGTGCCCTTTCGCCTAACTAAACCTAGATTAAATAATAAACATAATATTAACTAATTTTTTCATAACATTGCCTTCCTCTCGAAAGAATGCTTTGTCCTCAAAGCATACGTAACGACGAATGTTGTTGACAAAATGCTTCATTCTCCCAAGAAGCTTCTTCTTCAGGCAAGTCCTTCCACTTGATCAGATATTCCTTGATAGTACGATAACGAAGCTTTCTTTCTCTAGTAGACAAAATACCTTCTGGTTCTAAAATGAC
>APFE030870079.1:0-25768 GCA_000404065.3 Pinus taeda | reverse complement strand
AATATGTAAATTCATGGTTAGTTCTGAGAATTAATTAATTTATTTATTTAAATAATAATATATAAATCATTTATTCATTTATATATATATATATATCCTAATTAGATTAAATAGTAATAGGAAAGTATATTAATTTAAGTTCATAAAAAATAATTATATATAAACCCTTTAACCCTCATATTGATTATTATCCTTTTTGGAACAAAGATAAAATGGGTAAATAAGTCCCATAATTACGTAAGGTTAGTTTAAAAATGCTTTTATACAATATTTAATTATACAAATATAACTACAATCAAAGGAGAACGTCAATAAAAATAGTTAATATGAAAAAACGGAGAAAGGAGTTCAGAGAGATAGAATATTAATATATACCAATGTATAATAGCAATATAAAGTATAGTAAATAAATAAATAGGCAAATAAATAATAAGCAAATAAATAATAAGAACCCATTCCATATTAAAATATAATGATAATAAACCAATACTAAATAAGTTCATATTTCGTACTAATATCATTATACTTACTAATCCCTTAATATTTACTATTATAAATAAGGAATAAGGTAAATAAATAATAATGATATATATATGTAATATATAAAAATAATGTAAACCAAAAAGTAATCATTAATAATAAAAATAACCAGAACATCGCCACATTGCTCGAAAAATGCATAGTAATTAACTATTAAATTAATAAAAGAGTACAATTACATATTGAAATAAAATGAACCAAAGCACTACAAATCAAAAAAACATAATGATATGAATAACCTGTATATGATAAAATAATAATAGTAAAATATACATAAATAAAACCATCAAAATAATACTAGTAAAATATTTAATAGTTAATTACTATGTATTTTTCGAGCAATGTGGCGATGTTCTGGTTATTTTTATTATTAATGATTACTTTTTGGTTTACATTATTTTTATGATGATGATGATGGTTAACGTCCGTTGAGACCAAATAATGATCTATCGGACCTAAAAAGACAAATTATTTATTTTGATTTAAGATTTTATTCCTATGCTCAAAAAGCTTGGAGAGAAATATGAACTTATTTATAATAGTAAATATTAAGGGATTAGTAAGTATAATGATGTTAGTAAGAAATATGAACTTATTTAGTATTCATTTATTATCATTATATTTTAATATGGAATGGATTCTTATTATTTATTTGTCTATTTATTTATTTACTATACTTTATATTGTTATTGTACATTGGTATATATTAATATTCTATCTCTCTCATATTTGAACTCCTTTCTCCGTTTTTTCATATTAACTATTTTTATTGACGTTTCTCCTTCGATTGTAGTTATATTTGTATAATTAAGTATTGTATTAAAAATCATTTCTAAACTAACTTTAGGTAATTATGGGACTTATTTACCCATTTTATCTTTATTCCAAAAAAGATAATAATCAGTATGAGGATTAAAGGGTTTATATATAAATATTATTTATGAACTTAAATAAACTTTCCTATTACTATTTAATCTGATTAGAATATATATATATATATATATATAATATAAACTAAATGAATAAATTGATTTATATATTATTATTTATAAATTTATTCTCAGAACTAATCCATATATAATTATTTATATATATAATATATATATATATAAATTATTTATAAATAAATAATAAAAAATTTAACTAACCTGGGATTCACTTTTACATTTTTTACTGATTTAAATTATAAATTAATAATAATATTATTAACAATATTATTATAACAATAATTTATATTTAAAATATAATATAATATTATAATATATAATATTTAATTAATTTCGACTGGTCATTGAGTCAAAATTAGCCGTTTAAATTTAGCCATTGGAATCTCTTGTCTGACTATTAACATGTTGAGCTTGGATCTTTTCTTCAACTTGTCTGACGATGACGGCAAATGTCTTACCTAACGTGATTTATGCAAAATCTTCTTATAAAAAAATCCATATTTTTAATTAATTATAATTATAAAATATCTCTCTTTCACCAATTTATAAATAATCTTACTTTATTTATCTTTTTAAATAATATGTAAACATACTTTGTTAAATTTAAACAATTAGTGATGAGATTATTAATTCCCCTTCCATGGTTTGTGAAGAAGAATAACAAAAGACACATGAAACCAATATATTATATGAATTTAAAAAAAATAAAGAGTATTTAAGAAAATCTTAATAGGGTTGATGGATTATGGATTGTTGAGCAGAACAAGAAAGTTTTGGTAAAATAAAACATCGAAAGATATAAAGGTAAAAGTGAAATTCTAATTACTTAGATAATTTAGAGAAGATGATATATAATAGCCAACAAAAAGAAAGCTTACGCATAGGATGAAGAAATAGGTTAATAGGTTAGTATTTTTTTTTGTGTTTTAAGAGTAAATTAAATTCACTATTAAATTATATTAATTAATGTAATTTTTCATTGTAAATTTTATTCAATTATATGAAAAATAAGGAATAAAACGGATGAAGAGAATTATTAATAACTTTTCATATTTTTTAAACATTTTTTATTTCTTAACAAATATTAATTAAATATTTAATAATAATTAAAAATGGAATTAATAAATTTTACATAAATATTTTCAAAGTGAATCCATAAACTATTTAACTTTAATATAATTTTCTACCCTAAATTAATTAGGTATTTAACATTTGAATTACAATTACATATCTCGTTGACCTCTTTAAGATATCCCTTTCCAATTTTTAAAATAAAAGTTAATGATTGTAATATTATATTATAAAATTTATACATACACCACCATCATAGCATATCCTTACATTATTAAATTTTAATATAAAATTATATGCAAACCATCATATATCATATATCCTTATCATAAATTATATTCAGGCCATCATCATATTCCTCAGCGAAGAATTGCTTAGGTGTTTGGTTATCCTAGAATATGCCCCTTATATGTGGCGTATGGTTCCGAAAGCTCTATATTATTTGCAGGCCATCATCAAAGAAGAAATGATTATCCTTGAATATTCCGAATAATTCGCGAAGTTTTATATCGGAATACATCTTACCTGATATTAGACTCGAATATTCTACGTGTTATTGGCTTCCTTTAACTAACGCCTTATTAAACAAAATTAATAACTAAGTTGAAAGTTAACAAAATAATTCAAATTTCTTTGTCCGAATTCGAAATAGACTGGAGCTATAGTATGATAATTTCATTAAAAAAAAGTTCAAAGTCAACTCAATTTAATTTCATGAAAAATGCGGTTCCATGTCAAACAAGTTTGCCCTAATATTTTAATAAATTTTGGTAGGGATTTTTGTAAATATAAATTATAGTTATGTTGCACAAATTTTTAGAACATGAAAATTTGGATAAGGTAGTTTCTCCAAAATTTATAAAAAATAGATAATTAGAAATATATATATATAATATATATATATATATATATATATATTTATATAATAATTAAAAATTAATATGAATCAAAAATTTAAATATTAAAATTCAATTTAAATATACAATTTTTTTTATATAAATTTATTTTCTGGGGTCTCTTTCTCTGAGTCTTTCTCTTTTATATATATAAAATATTAAAATGTCAAGTTCATTATTAGTGCTCACACATGACTAGTCTTTGAAAGAATTTGGTTTAAAAATAGAAAGGAACAATTTTACATATGTTTCTCTAGTTATTCTTAAGAGAAAAAGTAAAGCAACTCTAATGTTTAAGCATTGATTGCCACATACAATATGCACACACAATCTTCTGCAATATATATACATAAACAGCTAAAGAAATACTCATTAGCATGCCATCCCAGAGGTGCCACACGCTTCGTTAACCCATCAAGATATTGCTCTAGTTTCTCAATTAAGGATATCGGTGTTAAAGATGTCTTTGGCCTTTCTTCCTGTCAAGGTTTCAACATAGGCTCATGTTTTGTGGGTACTTCAACATATTTCTCTACAAGCTTTGTATTCCCCAAATATTTCTCTACAAGCTTTGTATTTCCCAACCCTAGGGAATGACGGAACTCCAAAAAAAAACAGTCTTCAAAGCTCCCACAACTTTTGCAAGCTCTCATTCCAGCTCCCGCTGAAAATGGAATGTTTCCATACAATTCCAAAGCTCATTGGAATGGGTTTCTACCTCTAGGGAGCAGTTCCGTGTAACAAAAAATTCTAGCAGTCAAATTTTAACATTTTAGATTTCCTATAAATTTTTAATGGCGCTAAGTCTATTTTTACTATCAAAAACATTATTTAAACACTACCTTTGTAATTAAATTTTTTTATCAAATTCTAACAACTTTTAACCATCCAACCAATTAGTCTAATAAAGTTATAAAAACATTTTCACTCATATGAATCAATCTTTTAGGACTCTTCCCTGATATGACTATTTCGTAAACGGAAAAAGAATTTTATGAATGAAAATACTATATTATATTGTAAATTACAAATAAGTCAAATAAATTTAATAAGGGAATCCACGGATTAAATTATACAGTATAATCCCAATGTTTAATGTTGTTTAAGGTTGACTGAAATTTACAAAATAAAAAGAATTATTGTGCTCAGATTTGTTTTGTTTTTTTAAGAGTGGATATATGTATATGTTATTTTAAAGAAAATTAATATAAAATTATTTTTATTTAAATTATATAGAGATTTATTTAAATTTAAATTGGATATTGAAAAATAAGAAATTATTCATGATTTTTTAACATTTTATTTTTATTGTTTGAGAGAGTGTTTTATGATGAGAGTAGTTTTAGTGTGTTAGTATATTAAGAATATTAATAGTAAGAAAAATATTTCAAAATTTAGATTTAGCATTAGTATAAGTTGGATAATTTATGAGAGAGGTATTTTCATCCATGGAAATTTGTTGTTATTTCAGCAATGTTTATTTTCTTCTTATTTTTTATTTTTGAGATTTAGATTAGTTAACACATTTTTTTCCCAACTTCTATCACCCTACAATTTCTCTTTAAATTCTTATGTTATAATATTTTTAATATTATCTTATGATCTAAAATAATCTCCTCATTTATTCCACAATGGTGTAGCAAAGAATGACATTCTTATGTGAGGTCTACTTGTGCTAAAGGTGGTGGTTTCAGCTAGAGTTAGAAGTAATTTTAGGAAAACTCTTCTCTCCCATGTAGTTTACCTTTCTTCTTATATATAAAATACATAATGATACACATGTTTTCAATGGGGGAAAGGCTTGCTTCAATGATGAGAACAAGGTAGGGTGTAATTCCTTTAATCTTGGATTGTATGATATAAAATACTTGTAGATATGTTCTATTTTTCTCCATGAATCTTTGGAGATAGTACGACTCCAAACCTTACATCCATATAAAATAATAGGAGTTTATATATATCCTATATAGAAAGATCTGTTGTCGTACAATTTTTTTATTCCATTATGAGTTTTCCATCTTCCATTTATCCTTTTTCTCATTGCTATAATTCCAATTGAGCTTCTCATGTATTATAATTCTAAAATATTTGCTTGAAGGAACCTCCTCCATGTTGTTCTTATCAAATCTGAAAATATCATATATGATCTTTTTAGATTATCATGATTTTTGTTCTGTTGATACTAATAGTCATATTCATCTTAGAACAAACATCCTTGAGGATTTTTAGTTTATAACCAAGGTCATAAATTGTCCTCTCAAAGGAACAATATTATCAACTTAAAGGAGATGACTTATGACTATATCAATGAGTGTGGGACCAACACAACCTTCATCTTGTTGACACTCTTCTAGTTGATAAATGTATATGAAAAAATAGATAGAGAACAAGAAATACCTTTACTTGATTCTTCTAACCACCCTCAATGATTTTAAATTTGAGAATAATATTTTCACACAATCCTATCACAGCCCTCAACTTGACAAGAACTATTGTTGATTTCAATTTATTTCACAGATTTATTCCAAAAATAATATAAATTTTTGTTTCCAAACAAATAAAACAATAAAAAAAATTCTAAATTTATTAATATAACACTCCTAAACTAACAAGAGAGAAATGAATAATTCATTTAATATTTAAGATCTAATTAATGAGCCACACTAAAATAAATTATAATGAAAAACATTCCAATATCAAATTTATATATATATATATATATATATATATATATATATAATATATATATATATATATATAACAATCACGCGTGTTACTCTCTCTGTATATATATAAAACTCAATTTAACATGATTGAAATATAAAAAATATAGTAAATTATTTGCATATTTAAGACAAAATTAAACTTATGGTGTATATATATATATATAAATAACAAGCACGCGTGTTTCTCTCTGTGTATATATAAAACTCAATTTACCATGATTGAAATATAAAAAAGTATAAATTCTTTGCATATCTAAGACCAAATTAAACTTATGGTATATAAATTATATTAACTCTAAATTGAAGGCAACAGATTATATCAACTCTAAATCGAAGGCAACAGATGGCTATTGACAGCGTTTCTCGAGGGAGTGTGACTGAGTGGGCAAATAAGGGAACCTACTCGTAAAAGTTCCACGGGCAAAGAGTGGGCAATGCGGATCTGACGTTGCTGTAAAGGTCACCCACGTACCGGGATCTGGTTTCCCTTGCGTTATAAATACGCCTCACTTCCCATGCCTTCTCACTCACACCTGACTCACATTTTTTTGGTGTCCTGTGCAGTCATGGCTCTGGCCGTTTCTTATTCGTCTTCCCGTCAATGGGTATGCATTTTGGGTCTGGCATTGCTGTTCTGGCAGTGTGCGGGGGATAATGGAAGACTCACGCAAGCAGAAGCCGACAGAATTGTTAATTTTCCCGGGCAGCCGCCAGTGGATTTCGCTCATTATGCGGGATATGTGACTGTCAACGAAGAGAGCGGCAGGGCTCTGTTTTATTGGTTCTTTGAAGCCACTCAAAACGCGTCGCAAAAACCTCTTGTTCTCTGGCTCACTGGAGGTATATTAATAACTCTCTTTATATATGTATATAGGTATAGATATATCATGCATTTTGCTCTGGTGTGTCAATGGCAACATAGTAAGAATAGTCACGAAGTAACGGCCTGTGTTGTATATATAACATTGAAATTCAGGACCAGGCTGTTCATCAATCGGAGGCGGAGAAGCACTGGAATTGGGGCCATTTTTGGTAGACAAGAATACATCGCAGCTTCGCCTAAACGAGTATTCTTGGAATAAAGGTTACTCATCCTTCTCTTCCAATTACTTACAGTACTGGTCAGGGACTTAACTTTCGGCCTTACGCTACTGACCAGAATGCTGGTTCTGAATGAGACTTTGTTATAGAAGTGCAGCAACCCAGCATAGTAATACTTTTCACATAGCAAACTACAATTTTGTTTTATTTTATATTTTTATTTTGTGAAGATTTTTTTTATTTTTATTTTTATTTTTAAAGACTTTTGTATTGAAATAAAGATGATCGTTAATATTTAATATAAGCTTTATTTTTCTTAAAAAACAATATAAAAGATGGTTTGATGGTGTGTTTTTATTAGGATATTTACTTCTATTAGATGTGTGAAGATACTTGTTTTTTGGTTTATTATATAAAAAATAAATAAAAAATTTCAATATTTTAATTATATATTAAATTATTTTAATATTTAATTATATATAGTAGTCATTATATATATCTATATATATAAAATAAGGATGTGAAGTTTGTAGATGAAATATATCTAGGGAGTGTTGGAGAAAGACTTACATTATCCAAAAGCAATTCATAACCTATAACCCCAAGATCAAGGGGAATACTCCCTATCTTATCCTCTTGATGCTATGTTTAGATATTTGATGTATAAGAAAAAACTTCACAATATGGAATCCAAGAGGCTCCCAAAAATTGCTTCTAACCTTAGTCAAAACCCCCACCTGGGCCTCAAGGGCTATTGTCTTGGCTCAACCTTAAAGAGGAGATCATCATGGGAAGCAAGGACAGTATCAAAGATACTATTACCTCCAATTTTAAGGACAAGATGTGGGATGCTAAGGAGCTCGAGGGTAAAAGGAAGCTAAGGTAATCCTCCGAATTTGAAAATCTCGAGGCCGGACAACAATTACAGGTTTTAAACATTTAAGTGCTGCTTTGAATCACATTAAGATTTTGAGGTCGTAGGTGTTAAGCATATGTGTAAAAGCGTTGAATTGAACTTGCAGCGGAGGACAATTACGTGTTTTTGCTAAATTGGTTGGAAAGGTTTCCAGCCTACAAGTCTCGAGAGTTTTACATAACAGGCGAGAGTTACGGAGGTAATTTGGAGAATTTGAATTATAAATTATATATCTTTATATTTAAATGAGGTTAATATAGATTATTGTTTTATTTATAAAAATAATTAATATTTTAAAAATTTAATTATTTAATGAGTATTTTATTTAATTTATTTTAACCATTCTTTAAATTATTATCATGGGACATAATTTAATAGAATATTTACTATTTTTTTACTTCTAAATTAATATTGAAAATGTTATCAAATTTTCTATTCATTGTTATTATATAAAATTATCAATCTGTACTTATTAAATAATAATTGTGAAAATAGTTGCGAAAAAAAACATTACCCATTTATAAAGTATATATTTAATTAATAAAGTAAAATTTTAAAAAATTATAAAAAGAAAAGAAAAAGTATTATATAAAATAGTAAGAAGCAGTTAATTTTAAATCTTAAAAAGTTTGTAGGAAAATTGCAATTCTTAATTAAAGAAAATATTCTAGTTTCTTTCCAGAATTGTAATTCCTATTTCAGAAACTTATATGAAGTGCCTAGTTCTAACAATACAAATTTGAATGCTTTTATAGTGTATTTTAATTTCTTTCCAGCACTGTAATTCCTATGTCAAAAACCTATATGAAGTTTCTAATTTTAACAATACCAATTTGAATTTCTTTATAGAGGATGGTATATTTAGCTAGAAGACAATCATTTGGAGTTTATGTAGCTATCTAATGGGAAAGATAAGGATATTGAAGGCTATAGAATTCTAATTCTAAAATGAGAGAGTTGTCCTCACCCCTTACATGTACAACCTCTTCAATTTCCCATTGAAGCAAGACTTCTCTAAGCAGTAGATGCAACTTATCACTGTGCCTATGCTTAAAGGTGGAGATTAAAGAATTCTTTCCAATTATAGGACCGCTATGATTAGCTACATTTTAGCCAAATTGTATAAAATTATTTTGAAAAAAAATATTAGCATGGAACTACAAAGCCATGATAAAAAAGTTAAAAACTACATAAATTTAAGAGATGTCGTTCATTTATAATTAATAGAAAAATCTCATATATAAATACACATTAATTTTAATTTCTTTAATTTTGCTAAGATATCTTCGAGCATTACCATATATATCTCCAAATGCAAAGAGTATCAATGATCTCTACTTTAATTTATTTGAAAAGAGTTCAAGTATATAAATATTGAATATAACAATTACATGATGAGATTGAACGTTAGCTAATAAGATGGATTTTCTGACATTGTGATTCTGTATCAGGACATTTTGTCCCGCAGCTTGCAGAGGTGATATTTGATCGCAACAACGGCACAAACAAGGACAACGTCATTAATCTGAAAGGCTTCATGGTAATAAGCCTTTCAACATTGTTTTTCTTCACGATCAATCTATTTAACAAATTCTCTGATCAAAATTTCGTGTAACTCGGTATTGAAGGTAGGAAATGCAGTGCTAGATAATGATCATGACACCAATGGTATGGTAGACTATGCATGGAGTCACGCAGTTATTTCAGACGAAGCGTACCACAGCCTAAAGAACTCGTGCAATTCAAAGACAGGCAACGAGACATTGTGCGATAATGGATTCTCTGCAGCGTACGCCGATATCAGTATTTACAATTTGTACACGTCTGTCTGTTTGCAGCAGCAATCCTCAAATTTCCTTCCAAAACATGTACGTAACACACGGCTTTTCATTACATTTCTGTGGTAAGGATGAAGGTCCTTCATCGTTCATGCTTCACTTAATTCATTGCCACTTCTCATCTAATTATATGCATGCATGCATGCATGGTGATTTTCTTCAACGTAGGCGCTGTGGCCTAAGTTACCTTATGGTTATGATGCCTGCGGCGAAGTATATGTAGGCGTATATTTCAACAGAGCTGATGTGCAGAATGCCTTGCATGCAAATACGACCCAAATTCCTTACCCGTGGGCACTCTGCAGGTAACAATAGAATTGTACTCACTCTTGCCTTTTAATGAAAACAATTTTAAATATATAAATAACGTAATACACTATATTTTAAAAAAAGGTATCATTATAATAATATATAATAAATAATCTAATATATATATAATAATAATAATTACTTTATATGCTTAGTGTTCTTCATATAATAATAATAATTATATTATTATTATAACTCTCATTCTAATCGAATTTTCTTCATACATATACAGTGACGTAGTTTGTCAAAACTGGAATGACTCTGCTTCTTCTGTTCTGCCTATTTTCCGAAAGCTTATCAAGGCTGGTTTAAGAATATGGGTGTATAGGTATGTATTAAACTTTCTGTATTTTAAGCATTTCTAAAACTAACTGGTAAAACAGCTTTTCTAAAATGGTTAGCGAAATAAATTGTGTCTGAAATAGAAATTCCATTACTTGGATTAGATATGTACACATTTTATTTTTTAATAAAAAAACAGAACAATTAAAATTTATATTAAAATATATAATAAACCAAAATGACTTTTTCTTAACCCTAGATCAGGACAACTTGTTTACAACTCGAATTGAATGAATCTTTTGCAGTGGTGACACCGACGGGTGTGTTCCTGTAACTTCAACACGGTACAGCTTAAACGCCCTTGGGCTTAAGATAAAAGAAGAATGGAGTGCTTGGTATAACAGCCAGCAGGTAAATACAAGGCCCTACCCTTCTGCGAAACTCTAATTTGCCTGCAATATATCTTGCACGGATTTTAACTGTGGTTAGGATGACTGACCACAGGTGGGAGGATGGACCATTGGGTATGAGGGGCTTCGGTTTCTCACGGTCCGAGGAGCAGGACATCAGGTGCCAATGTTCACTCCTAAACCTGCTCTCGCAGTGTTCAAGCATTTCCTCAGTGATTCGCCTCTGCCCAAATCAAGTGAACCATAAATAATAGCCAAACCCACACGAGGGGTTTGCTTCTGATTCTGTGGTTGCTTTATGGGGCAAGTTCTCCTTTTATGTCGGGACAATATGATCAAATCCCATATCTATTAATAGAACAGATATGGAATGCAGCATAACTATTATTTGTCAAATCTATAGCGTCTCTGTTGCCTAAAATGCAAAGTTCGAAGTAAAGTATTACACCATCACATCACATTTACTTTGTCAAAGGGTGTATGGATTCAATCATAAATTCAGATCTGCTGATCTGCTGGTAAATTTCTTATAATATATATTTATTGGCTAACGTATATATTAATGTGTTTATGTTGTAGATATTGATTTATTGTTTTGTTAGATAATATTTAATGCGATGTGAACTATGATTATGTCTATGTGTCTAGTTATGATATGCATGTTTTATTAGATAGATATGGTATGTTATATGAATGTGGGTTATGTTTATGTTTGAGATATTTTATATTATATGAATCATCATTATATTTAAATTATCATTATATTTATATGATTGGTTAATGTTGGATACTTTTTTTCATTGATGTATATGTATATATATAAAAGGATTGCCTTGTTATTATCTATATTAATGTTGGAGATTTTTTTGATATACTTTATGATATAAGTACATGTTGGATGAGTTGTTAAGATTTATATTTGTCATACATTCATAGTTTGTTATGATGTATAGATGTACAACATGATTTATAGCTATTATGATGATGATGTTATAGGTTTATTAGTTTTTTGGATGGTCTAATCTATTACAAGTGGAAATTTGAGAAGGTTTCATGTCCCAGTGAAGGTAACTATCTATTCCTAATGCACACGAAGCTTGAGAAATGGGAAAAGAATTGTGATATAACCTCAAAAATTAACTTGGGTATATGGGTAACTCTCACTTTTACCTTGTTTTGAATACTTGTAAATTCACCACCAAATTTTCCCTTGGACAGAAAAAAGAGAAATCTTGGGAAGATGATACTTTAAATGGATTATAAAAGAAGTGGCTTGGTAGCTCATGATAAAATAGTTTGTGGGACCTAGTATGGTTGATGGAGTTGTGTTATGATAATGTAGATTCAGAAAAATTGTGTTTGTACCAACAAGGTTTTTATGGATTAAGAGGGTAGGGGTGAACCTACAACATGAAGAGGTACTATAGCTAAGTATGTCTTGCTTTATATACTATTTTATTTTGGAGTTGTTATCCCACTTTTAGCAAGGGTAGCCAATTTTTTTTGAAACAAGACCATGCCATATGTAAGCCGACACATA
The DNA here is from genome assembly GCA_000404065.3 of Pinus taeda. NCBI lineage: Eukaryota > Viridiplantae > Streptophyta > Pinopsida > Pinales > Pinaceae > Pinus > Pinus taeda. Next base: position 13,252 of record APFE030870079.1, on the reverse strand, counting down.
TGAAATCTTATAGCTCTTTAAGTCATGTGGAATGAGATGTAAAAGTGCATCCTAGTTCCCTCTATGTGGAAAATGATGACTAGTCCTCTTAATCTCATGTGCATGGTGCTTGGTTCTATGACCCCACTAACACCTCCCTAGTGGGTGGTAACTCCCTACCTTGATGGAAATTCCTATGTCTTGAGATAATATTTGGGCATCACAAAGGTGGATCTATTAGGACACATGGCTTATTGGAACACTTGTTTTATTAGCCCTATAAAGGTGACCACACCATGTAAGGTTGGAAACACCCATCTCATCATTGTCTTAGTACACCTATCTTTTATTCCCCACATGGATCATTTTCCTTACGTATGCACACCTCTTTGGCTATGTCCATAATTTTTCATCAAAATATCATAATTCACAATGATTTTTCGCTCCACAAGGCATCATGTCAAATTATCAAAGGTAAGGAAGGATGTTCATTGCACTCTCCTAGGTAAGGCAAGTCATCTCCAAGTCAAAGCACCCAAAATTCCTTCTTTAAGGTGTATTTTCAAAAATTATTTCATCATCAGTGGGGGATTAATTATCCTATGTTAATTATGGTGACAATTTTGGGTGATGTGGAAATCACTCAAGTGAGGTGGAAGTGTTAAAAAAATCCTAGTGTATCAAAGACTTTTGGACCATGAATGAATCCTTAAATCATGAAATGTAGCTAAGGTTGGGCCAAAAGAAGGAACCATCCACATTTTATGTAGCCGCTACGGGTCAAAAGTCAATTCCAAGTGAACATTAAGCTATTGTTGAAGACATTTGGGTTCCTTTGGTTGTCGAATTTTCCTCTACGTCAATTAAATCCATAAATATCAAGGTAATGTTGGACTTCTAGAGCATATTGATTCCTTATTCAAGTAAGTCAAGCCTCTCCAAGTTGTATGTCAACCTTCTTTAATGGTTTTAAATCATTTAAATCAAATTCGTTTATAATGACTTAGTATCGAAATCTATTATTAATGATAAGTCAAATTATTTTGAAGTTTCCTAGATATTTGATAAGGAGAAAAAGGGGGAGTGATGTTGAGATCCTTTTTTATAGATAGAGATCTCACTCTCCTCCCAAATTTTTGTGACTTCTTGATATCATTTTTTCATAATATAAATTTCATGAACCTTCACTATAAACCTCAAAGTCTCTTTTCCTTGTCTATTCTACATAATTTCAAAGGAAACATTGTTGTAATTATATCAAACTATAAGGATATTAGCATCAATCCATTGAAAGTCAACTTTGTCACTTGGAAGGAGACATCTAAAGTAATTTCTCTCACTTCTCCCTTTTTCGTTTGAGGCAAACATTAAATCTCCTTGTTAGGCCATACCCTAGAGGTTCTCAACAAGATTTTTTATTTTATTTCATTCCATTGTTGATCTTATGGTTGAAATATTTCACCTTAGAGGGAACCCTTCTAGTACGGCTTGGTTTCATAAGTTATCTTAATTAGACAATAAATAAATTTAAATTCTAAGGTTCTACCTTATTTCCATAATCCATAATCATTGAATAACCAACTTAAGAGGGTGTTGTAGTGGCTACAAAAACCCTCCAAAATTTTGGCCTACACCCAATTTCTAAGTCTCCATTGAGAGTTTCACTTGATGACTACACACACTCAGGTTCACTCCGTGAGCCCGTGTCAGTCTTTACATCCACCTTGCTTGCTCATTTCATCCGGGTTTTTTCATGTTGGTATCGAAGTCATGCTCAAGGTCTTCGCTTCCTGTGTACATGTTGTGTTTGCTATGAAAGCATCTGTCACACTCACACTTGGAGTCACACTCACTATCGCACAAGCATCATCACAATCGATCAACGATCAATCACAAGTGTCGCGCTTGTCGCTCACACCGTCGGTCAGTCATGTTGAGCATGTGTGTCTGGATGGTTTGGGTTGCCTCGTCATCAAGTCATGTTGGTGTGTGTTTACAAGATCACATGTGCATATTTCACTCATTCACACACTTAGTCATTTTGTTGAATTTTCTAAGATCAGACTCCCCTCTGACAATTGGACCATCACCCTGCCATCGACTTGATCGACTGTCACCCAGAATAGTGTAGAAGCACCAAGCAAGTCATTTCAAGCTACACTGCCTGCAAGAAATCATTCAACTTCCAACTAGTCAAACAGAGGATTTGACCTGGCAGCCACCCCAAGATTCATTCCTCTCAAAAATTGCGTAGAGGATGCAGACCTTGCCTACTCTATTGGCTGGGAAAATTGCGTAGACTGGTCGGAAAAATACCCAGTTCCCATCCAGTTCTCCCTCCGAAAATTACCCAGTTTTTCCAACCAGTCCTCCCAACGGTGGACCGAATGCTCATCTAGAAAATTGCACAATTTTCATGAGCAGGCCCTCTGCTACCTAGCAGTCCAATCGAATCATAAATTGCGCAGATATTATCAGCAGGTCGACCTCCCAGTGTTAGTGCAGTTTCTCTTGGGAGCAGCTCCCAGTAGCAGCCTACCAGTGCCCTCCAGGAATTGCACAATTTCTGCTACCAAGCTCCCGACAGCCGACTGCCAGTCCCCCTCAGGAATTGCGTAGTTTTTGCTGCTAGTGAGCCAAAAGCCAACTGCCAATTCCCTTTAGGAATTGTGTAGTTTTGGCTACCAACCTCCTGGCCCATTCCCTTGGAAAATTGCATAAATCCTGTCTACTAATCCTCCTTGTAGCCTAACCTGTTCCTCCAAGAAATTGCACAAATTTTGCTGTCTAGCACCCACTGCCAGCTCATTCTAGAAAATGCACAGATTTTGTCTGCCTTGCCTTCTTGTAGCCGAGATGATTCCTCCCAAAATTTGCACAATTTTTCCTTCTAGCCAAGCCAGACCATAACTGTTAGTTCATATTATCCATCTTCATCACCCAGTGACTCTTGTGCAGTTTTCATCAGTAGTGCCTGGAGCCATCATCCTGCCTTACAACCTTACTGCCTCTCCAGGTCACCTACATCCAAAATGATCATGTGTCATGGTAGACTAGGAGGATTTTGGATTTGATATCATCTCGTCATGAGTGACTATAGGTACAGGTACACCAACAAACATGGTGCGACAACAAATGGGATGAACGAAGGGAAGACATGCAAAAGGATAGGTTCACCAATGAATGCATGAATGATGCATGCGAAGAAATGTGCTTGCAAATGGATGATCATGCAAAGATGTGTTCGTGGATGGATGGATGAGAAAACATGCAAGATGTGCTCATAGACGGACGAACGGATGAACATGCAACTTTCGCGAATGGAAGAAATTGTCAAGACTTCCAACATACAAGCAAGGAGCAACATGCCAAAGCAACATCAAGCAAACCAACGACCATTGAAGACTTTGTGTACTTTTACATGTGGAGGTGAAGCTATGACACACCGTGAAGACATCCATCACCCAAAAATACTGCGGCTTGACACGCACTCCAGCAACAACACAAATGTACCAGCTCTGTCATGTCATGTTGTGCCATGAGTCATGTCGTCCACATCTCTACTATGGGCCATGTTGTCAATCAATGTAATGTAGCGTGGAAGTGCAAGAGACCCGCTTTTTGTACAAAGAGTCATGTAAAGTCGAAAGGTCATGGAAGTCAAACAATCATGAGGGTAGTTGAACAGCCACAAGGGTCACTTTCACCCTTGGCTATAAATGCCCCCTCATTTGTACATGCAAAGGACTTTTCACCTCAGCTCCTCCCACATAGACAAGAGAGTCTGTAATCTTTTCTGTGAGGAGTAAGTAGTGGCTCTAACACCCCACACATGGGTTAGTGATGTATGGTGTAACAATGTGTCTTGGAATTTTTGCTTAATTCAAAAGCCTGCTAATAGGCCAGCATGTTTTCACAAATCTATTGTAATTGTTATAAGACTAATCTTGAAAACTTGTAATGCATGTTGTTTCAAATTGTGTTGAACACTTGAAATTATTTCACTTGTTGTAATGCATAATCTTTTAATGAAAATGTGTTGTATATGTCGTTAACATTGTCTCACCCATGGTGGCTCTCTCCCCAGAAAACAGATAGACCTTTCTCATAAAGCTTGTTGTAACAATCGTTGCACTTGTGTAGACTCATCCGCTGAGTGTTGTATGTGTTATCTTCCCTTGTGTGTTGTGACTTCCGGATTTGTGTGCACTGATCCTCTGGAAGATATGCACGTCCTGTTGTGTTTTGTGTTCCTAGCAGAGTTGGAGCTTCCTCCCAACCAAATTGGGACTCACTGTCACCGTATCCCTCCACAGTAAAAGAACCATTGCCACAAGTAACACTAGCAATCACCAGGCACGTGAACATCACTTCTCGAAGACAAAGAAGACCACTCTCTTATGCTGAGAATCAAGATTTGAAGCAAATCCTTAAGACAATGGAAATCGGGCCATCATATCGGATGTGACTCCCACACCAAACGATGTGAGGTCTAGTTGGGACTTCATACTGAGGTGATCCCCTGAATGTTGGAGGGTCCAACACCGTTAACATTTCTAGTGCTATAAGGGGGAAACCAGTTATCAACCATGTGGTCAAGGCAGTAACTTCCACTCCTTCTCACCTACACGCAACTCTGTAGTTGTTTAATCCTCACCTCCCAGGATTGAACACGAGATTATGCATCAACACCTTCTCTCCATCCATCCCATCACTCGCCAGTTCGCCAAAGTAGTCAGACTGATCCCGGGCATAAAACATCTTCCATACGCATCAAGAAAGCCAAAAGCCACTCCAACAAGAGTCTTTGTATCATTGATGGAAGAGGAAGTCCTTTCTATAGTTGAAGGTCTACAAGAAGCTATTGAAGATGGAGAGGAACCTCTAGTCTTCTGGCAAGGTGAACAAGACACTGACGTGATCTTGGGATTGAAATCTGGTATAGGAGGTGAAGGGGAAGGTAGTGGAGGAGGCGGAGGCGGAGACTAACCAACGAACTCAGAGCTGGAACCATCCGATTCTAAAAGAGAAGAAGAGGACAAGGAAGAAGAAGAGATGGCTAACCCAAAGTTGGAATGGATGACTTAGGGACCATTAGCTCTCCCAGTTGTTCTACACAATATGCCAAAGCGAATGGAGAGAGTGAACATCAAGTTTAACCCTGACAGCAAGGTGAAGGTAGAAGACCACTTAGACAACTTCTACCTACAGTTGCAGACGCTTGAGGTACAGTATGATGATGAAACATGTATATTGTTCCCATGTACCTTGGAAGATCGTGCAACTGCATGGTATCACAGCCTTCCATAACACTCTATACAGAACTAGGGTGCATTCAAGCACATGTTCCTTCAAAAGTTTTCTAATGACAAGACCCCAACCATGCTACTCAAAGAATTGGGAAGCCTTAAGATGGATGGAAAAGAGAAGTTGAAAGACTTCAATAAGAGGTTTACATGAATATTGAACAAGTTTGTAGTAGACACTAGCCCTGATGACTCCATCACGGTTGATTACTACATGTCTGCACTGTCAACCAACATTGCGTAGTTCATCAAGCGAGTTGTGAAACCAACAATCTTAAAAAATGTGAAGAGGCTATCATTGATGAGAAATACTTGCATGCAATTGGAGTCATCAAGGATGATGAATCAGTGAAGGACTCCAAGGATGCGAGCAGGAAGTCCCAAGTAATGGTGAGCAAGGGTAGAGACAAGGAAGCAACTGATATTGAGACCCTCACTTGCCATGTCACGAAAATGATGGAAAACAAACACATTTGTAATCAACCATCTGCCCAGACAAATACAATCAAGAAGCTCATTATGAAGCAACCGTTTCACTCCAAAAACTACGTAGAAATTTCTGTTCTAGATTGAACAGTGTGTAGATCCTAAGTTCTATTCTTTCCATGAACAACATCATCCCGGGAGCTCTTGTTCAGATTAGAAGTGAGTCGCAAGATCTTTCTGTAGTCATACACTCGATGCCTAAAGCAATATGCAGGAGCAACATGAGGACATTGATGATGATGATGAAGAGGTTGCACTTGATGAAGCATTAAGTTCTGGGCATGTGGTGAACGCGTATTAGTGCTCGCAAGTAATGTCGAAGATGAATAGGGAGAAGCAGCCCAAAAGCAAAATGATCGTTATGATCTTAGGATTAAAGGGGATCCCCTTACACTTGGGGCAGCATAAGAAAAGGTGAGACTACTACTGAGGAAGGCTGACCCACCATCTGCCCCAAAGAAGAAAACATAGAACAAATTCGGGAAGGCAGCGACAGACAAGAGTACCTCCATGAGTAGCAAACTGTAGAACACTCTGCCAGATAACACGAACATCAATCCTACCCCAGACACCTTAGTGAGACTACCACCTCTGGACTACAACATTGTGGATGACATGAAGAAAACTCCGGCGAACATTAGTTTGTTCGAGTTAGCTAAGATCAAGAGTCAAGCAGACATCTTGTGGCATGCATTGGGATAGACAACAATGGACAACACAACCCCTACCAGCAAGGGAGAAAGTACACCTCTCGGATCACTATCCACTATGCTTAACACACTCCGGATGGAAGAAGAAAACTCAGGTTGCCCTCCATTCCTAATTTCATTTGAAGTTTTTAACTACAATGTTCAAAACTTCTTGGTTGATTCTAGCGCAGTAGCCAACATAGCCAACGTCATGCTGCTCTCCATTGCTAAGAAGATCAATGCACAATGTAGCGAGACATCCGTGCAAATCATCTAGCTTGATTGAACATTGGTACTAGCCATTGGTGAACTAGAAGACATGATCATTCGACTGTCTCATGACAATCGAGTCCACCAATGCATCAACATAGTTGTTGTGGACATACCAAAAGCATATGGTCTGCTACTCAGCAGAGACTGGTCCAACAAGCTAGACATATATTTTTCCACAGACTGGTCTCACATGTGGCTTTTGTACAAGGGAAAATGCAACCAAATCCAGGTGTCATCAGAGAGGTATATGAAACATAATCTCACTCCTGTTAACGGTGAGAATAAACCATTTGCCTTCACAAAACTCATGTTTGGAAACTACCTCTTGGAGACAACAATAGAGTGTTATCCTGCATGGTCAGCTCCAACCCCACCAGATGCACAATTGTGACTCCTTCCTTGCTCAACTGATGGTAATGAAACTTGTACAATTCATTATACCAATAGTATCCATAGTAGTAGCAACAGTAGTAGTAGTAGTACAAGTATGTCAAATGGTTCGTGTATAAACAACTTGTGGGCCATGGATTTTGAAGAATCAAAGACACATGATTGCTCAAGAACCAAGTATATCTCATTTGCCCAAAACAATAGAAAATGCATGATTTGAAACTGCTTGAAATTCGAATGCACAAAAAACATTGCTGAGCACAAAGCACTCGTGTTGGGCTTACAAAGGACCATCAGCCTCAACGTGGTCACACTCAAAGTGATACTACACTCCGCGAACAATGTTGATACTTTCAAGGACATAACAATTGATGAAGGTAAGCACGACTAGCCTCTAAAAACTACAACTGAGGGCAAGAACGACAACCGCATCCCAGGGGGTTGGTCTCTCTCAACAAGCTCTATGATTTGTAGAACTTCAGTCAAGGTCAAAGAAACAACATAACACACAAGCCCACCACTACGAACGAACAAAGAAACCTAGGGACCAATCATGATCCAAAGATAGTCAGTCTTGATAGAAACTGCATGCCGCAACAGTGGTAAGATTTTGACTGCCTGATAAAACAGTACCGGGATGTGTCCACATGGAAAGATGACAACCTGAGTACATACAACATGCAAATAACCCAACACGAGACTCCAAGTAAAGGAGGAGCCAAACCATTGCAGCAAAAGTAAGGTAAAACACATATGTCATTTGAACTCCTTATACAGAAAGAATTGGCTAAGTTGTTGGGTGTTTGGGTTACCTACAAAGTTCGTCACCATACATGGGTTTGTAATTTAAGTTCTACAAGTAAGCAATCTGGGGAAATTTGCTTATGCATTGATTTCAGAAACTTGAATCACTCCTGGAATAGAAACAACTACCCTGTGACATCATCAGAGTCTATGTTGCACGTAGTGTCTGAAGCAACAATATCATCTTCACCTAAAGGTCTTTCGGGATACTGCCATATTCGATTAGTAGAACCTGATAGTCTTATGCTGGTCCACGAGAAGCTTGGCCTGCACACGCACCATATGTCATCACTTGATGGGAGGATTGACAACCTTCCTGTCAACAACCAATATCTTAAGAATCACTCCTAGTAGGCCAGGCTGCACGCCATGTCAGGTACATAGTCTGCTTGCTGCTTATGGTTTTCATTTTGTTTTCTTTGCTTACTATCTTTGTTTTTACTTTGTTTTTATGCTTACTATTTTTGTTTAGATATGTTTGGTTTGTTTGATATATTACTATTTTTATTTATGGAAATAAGTGTTGCTAAACACTACGTTCTAGTTTTTCAATAAAGTATTTGGCTGAAACTTGAAGAGGCTTGTGACACTGCAGCTCTTGTCATGTCATGTGTCTGTCTTCTCTGTTCTTGGTTATAACCTTCGGCCAACAAAGTATTGACGGAAAATATGAACCATTTGCAAAGGAATTTTTGGTCCAATCATGACCCTGTGTCCAGCATGGGAAGCCCCATGCCTATACTCGTCCTTTTGCTCTATGTATTCAAGCTCATCCAACTAGTAGAAACGGAGAAGGGGAAATCTAAATGAACAAACCTATGACAAAGGTCTTACATGCTTCTTTGAAGCAACAACCTTTTCTGCTCTCAATAAGTCAGGATCCCTCTTCTGCCCCAAATATAAATAAGTGCCAATGCACAATCCCCTTGAAAAATACAAAGGTGAAAGAGGAGAAAGGCTTCCTGCGCAGAGAGGTGAAACATACAACTCTACCGGGGTACTGATTAGGCTCGCTGGTAGTGGAGCAATGTGTGTGTTCCTACGTGACTCTGTTTGGGTATTTTCTAGACTTGCTAGCAATGGAGCAACACCAGAGATGAAAACTTATATTTTGAAAATTTTCAACTCGCGAGCTAAACTACCCTTTCTGTATTCGAAATACTGTGATCAAGATGAACTTTTGATTGTGTTCAGTTGAGTTGGAAAAAGGAAAACCATGTATGTCCATGGGGTAAGTGGGGAAGACGAAGTAACCTACATAGTGATTCAGTACTCCCCGAGAGACTAAGGCCTTGTGATATGAATGAACCAAAGTAGAGACGCTAGGTTCTACCAGAGTGTCGTCAAGTGTTGTAGCTGCTACAACCACCCTCCAAAATTTTGGTCTACACCAAATTTCAGAGCCTCCCTTGAGAGTTTCAATTGATGACTACACACACTCAAGTTCACTTTGGGAGCCCGTGTGAGTCTTTGCATCTACCTTGCTTGTTCATTTCATCCAAGTTTTTGCATGTTGGTATTGAAGTCATGCTTGCGACCATGTTCTGGTCATGCTCATGGTTTTCGCTTCATGTGTACATATTGTGTTCGCTATTGCACTCACACATGGAGTCACACTCACTATTGCACAAGCGTCATCACGGTCGATCAATGATCAATCACAAGCGTCGCGCTTGTCGTTCACACTGTTGATCAGTCGTGTTGAGCATGTGGGTTTGGATGGTTTGGGAGGATTCTTCATAATCAGTTTTCTCAGATTTTGTTTTTTAAGATATCATTTTTTTTAAGTAGATCTAAATAGATCAAATGCAAGATTAATGCATTGAATTACTATTACTATCATTTGAAATAAATTAATTTTGGAATATAATTCATAAGAATTACTATTACTATCATTTTAAATAGATTAAGTTTGGAATATAATTCATAATGTTTGTTTTTGTTTTTTAAAATTTTGAACATTTTAAGTGGATATTTTCAGGACTTGATTTATGTTTTCAATGTAAATCTATTTAAAATTTAAAATATTCTAGTCCTCTATATATAGAACTCATTTACGAATTAGAAACATCACCAGAGTAAAAAAAACACTATGAATTTATTTACGATTTAGAAACATCACCCTAGTAAAACAAGCACTATAGATGATATTTTAAGCTCCCTCTATAAATTCTAATCACAAGAACCTCAAATTAGTTACTTTGATGATTCTACCTGGATAAATATTCATAGATTTTAAAAGGAAAATGGAAAAATGGTAACAGAAAACTATAAAACGAATAAGGGTAGCAGTTGGATTCATGGCCATTAGAACTCCGAACCCTGAGATAAATAAAAATAAGATGGACAGAATTACAGATTAAGATTTATACATTATTTAGATTGCAATTTCAATTTTTGAAAAATCAATTTAGAGAATTCTTAACTTATTACATAATGGACTAGTAACTTATTACATAATGGACTAGTCACGCATAAGATGAGAGAAAAACACAAGTTTTGAGTCACCGTTGAGCCATCATTTTGTTAACAAGTTATGCAAAATTGTGAGCCAAGAGCCAGCATTTTGTACTCCCGTTAAGACTACAAGTCCGATCAAGGTGTGTAAATATCTTCTTTTAAAATCTATCAATGGAAAATGCATCTAAGCCAAGACCAAGTGGGGGCGAATAAATGTTTGTCTATCGATTTCCTTTACCGTTAAAAGAAATCAAATATAATTATTAAACAAATAATTTTTTGGTTATTTATTAAACATTTATATATATTTTTGATAATGTGAATTAAAAAAGTGATAATGCATATCAATTTAAATAAATATATCTGAAAAAGAGTTAAACATTAGTTATATAACTATTATTTAGTTATTTAATTTAATTTTATTGAATTTATCCCAAAAACTTTACACAGATCAAATATGAATCAAAAATTACTAAAACTAAAAAAAAATTAAATACGTAAAGGAAAATAATACCATAAATTCATGATTTAACATTGAGTCTCAATTAAATTGGAAAATTAATATATATATATAATTTAATTAATTACATATACAATTGAATCAAAATTACTAGATATAAAAATTAATTAATTAAAAAAAGAAATTAAATGATATAAATTTATATCCTTAATAAATTAAAGACTTTGAAAAAAAAAATAAATTGTTATATTGAGTTACATATAAAATTGAATCAAATTTATTAATTCTAACAAATTAACTAACTAATTATTAAATTTCTCCCACCATTGATAAGAAGATAATGCATATCAATTAAATTTAACTAACTAATTATTTAATCAATAATTCTCAATCCCATAACAAAAGTTTTCACATATAATTTATTTAGTTTGAAATTAAAATGTTTTTTTAATAATTATTAACATTATACATATGGATAAACAGACTTAGTAAATTTTGTTTTTGGATGGTTATTAAGAATTTCATATGGCCAACAGACCCGGTTTTCCTTTGGGGCGGGTTGAGGCCATGGTATGTCTATACTGGTTTTAACCTGCCTTAATATAAATGGTTCCATCTTAACTTAAAAAAAAAACATTATACATATGAAACTTAATCAAAATAATTAAATATAACAAATTTACTAATTAATTTATTAGTAAACTTTCCATACCCTTGATCTAGTCAAATTTAACTGTAGTTCACTGAATTGTAGCCGTTCCTTATGGTCCAAATTAGTTGCTTCTTTCTAGCCATTTGAATGAAGAATCTTTCTATTTAATATGTTGCTATAATCTGGTTCGTTGTTTTGTCCTACAGTAAACCACACTTACTGGTTCAAAATGCTTGTACAAATAAATTTTGATAAAATTATGGCTAAAATCTGTTCTTATAAACTTACTCTAAATCATAAAAAACTTTAACTTTATAATTATATAAGTGATCCAAACTCATAAAAAAGAAAAACAAAAAATCAAGTTCCCTGAGTTCCGTGAATTCCATCCCGTTCTTATGAAAACCCATGGTTCTTAGTTTATCCCAGGGATTTGTTATTTGGCGGTAGGTTTGTGATGCGTGGACATAGGATGTCTGAATATAAATAACATATATGGGAAAGGAAATAGAAAGTAATAAATTTGAAAATTCTTCATTTTTCAATTTCACTTTTGTCTTCGAGAGCTGCAGCGAAAAAGGAAATAAAAGTAGTGAATGTTCATTTTTTCCAGAAACTTATCTGACTTTTCTCGTAAAATACCCCAAAAGGTACATGCTGCCCAAAACGACATAAAATTCCTTCACGCTGCAAAAAGTTATCAACGATCTTCGAGAAAACAAACACACATACAAAATAAAGTAAATATATTCTATGTGATACTTATTGACGGTGAAAGACGTTTTCTGACAGTCAACCAATCCCGTAATTGCAGCTGAATATTGTCATGCACAAATGGAACTACAGGAGGGTTTCGTGAAAAGAAAAGCATCTAAAAGCATGACAACTTGCCTTCTTGAGCTTTCATACCATGCATGTGAAATATCTTCTTTTATCTCAGTGCTGCTAAAACATCTCTCGATACGAAGATAAACCAGGAAAACGGTTGAAATGAGTTTGTGAATTATTAACTATTAACTAATTATTAATGTGAAATTATTTTTAACAACTATTAACTTATTATTAATCTGATAGTTGAATATTGTTCAATCTTTTAACATTAAATATGAGGTACAAAGTGGTATCGGGGTAGTCTTCTGAGGTGCAAAGTGGTGCAAAGTGACATCTGGGCCGTTTTTATCTTCTGAAGTGCAAAGTAGTACAAGGTGGCATCTAAGCAGTCTTTTCTAGAGAATGCTTTACAATATTATTATTATTATTTACAATTTGGTAGGCATGACCCACAATAAAATCATAATGACTCCCACTATTCATATTAATATTACTACCATTTGCACCAGACGTTGCAAAGAAAATGCTGTAAGGCAATGGATAACATATAACATTAATTAACGCTTCTTTGACAATTGTTGAAGAACAAAAAAAAAAATCAACAAAAAACAAGGACCATGCTCGAGACACAGATTCCCCACCCCTGCCTTGGCGGCACGAGAGTTTCGCTTTGCTAAAACCATAAGATCTTAGTATATCAACTTGCAGGTAATTGGATGTACTCTTGGTGTTATAATGGCAGCTACGAGGATTGATCCTGGGTCTCCCATAAATTAGGACTGACAGCTACCAATTCACCATATAGTTAAAAAAACAAAACAACCAAACTTATATATGTGTATTGATATTTTCTAGTTATTTTATCAGCCTAATAAGGGCGGGTTGAGTTGTGGATTCTGCATGCTACTGACGCTGATTACTA
>APFE030870049.1:0-35869 GCA_000404065.3 Pinus taeda | reverse complement strand
AGAACCTAGAAACTAGGCCACTATATTCTTGATATAACTGTTGATAAATGAAAGAATCAGAAGTTTCCATGAACTGTTAGGTATAATTTTGTAACTTCTCTGTCATGTGTCATCTTATGTTTTCTTCTTTCAAGTATAGTAATGAAGCTACAGGTCTTTATTTTCTTATGTAGATAAAGTTAAAATTTCTTAGAATAGCACTCCTATACTTGAAGTTTTCACCTTCCTTTTTAAGTTATAGATAGTAGTTTCTGTGTAAGATAGCATATTACCTTCAACTTCTCCAAGGGTCACAGATAGTAGTTTCTGTGTTAAGCAGCATATTGTCTATGATTCAATTCTCATTTTCATAGTTCTTCTAAGTGACAGATAATAGTTTTTGCATTTAGCTTCCCCTTCAAGCTTTCTTCATTTATCATTTATATCTAGTAACAAATGGCATTCTGAGATTTTCTAGTCACATATGTATTAAGGGTTAAAGACCAAGTTTTCAAGGTCCTTCATTTGAGAATACAACCAACAATAAAGTGACAAATAAGTGACAACAAACAATAATTATTATTGTCTTAAGCACAATTTCTCTATAGCCAGGAAATTGGTTCCTTAAGGTACAATAGATCCCAGAAAAATTGCTGCAATTTTTATTAATCTCCTGCTAAACTGCTACAAAATGATATACAATCAAGGCATAAGCATCCAACTGAGTCCAACCCTCTACAATGAGAAATAAGAAGAATATATAGGCATTTCTTTAAGCTCCTCCCATTCTTAGGGGTCGAATCCCTAAGATGAGGAGCTAATATAACCAACACTGAACAAGAAACAATAATATAAGCATCTTAACAACTTGCCCCTAAAAGTGAAAAACTGATTCATTTGAGCTCAATTTGACTTTTAATGTAATGAATCTACCCTCTACTACTAATTATATATCATATTTACAAGAAAATTCATCATTTACATCAGTAAAACATCCTCCATGAGAGAAAATCCATGAACATAGTAAAAACATAGAAAAATAGCCATCCTATGCAAAATTTGTCCTATGCGCAGCACCACTGGCCTAATGCAAAGCACCACTTTCAGGTCCTTTTTGGAAACCTTCCCAGCATACACATTGAGCTCATGATAGCTCATTGGAAATGTATTCAAGTATATTTTCCAAAACACCTGGAATTTCTTCATTTGAAGCTCATTTGACCCTCCAAAGTTGATTCTCCCAAGACTGCTTCTGTGTGTCCAAAAAGTGGCAGAAAGGTCATTTTTAGGGTGTTTTTTGACCTTTTCGTGGACCTGTTCTTCCCCAAAAACTTAGAAAATCCATAGGATGCATGTACTGATCACTAGGAATCCAAAAATACAAGCCATTTGTCCATTAGATGCCCTTAGGAAAAGCGCAACGCCGTGTTGAGCTAGATTTTCTGTGTGTGCAATTTCCAAAATTTGCAAAAAACAAAAACCCCTCCAAACCTGACCAGAATTGGTGAGTAGCACCACCATCATGCATCTTGATGAGCAAAGGAAGCTTCAGAAAGAAACCTAAACCTATCCCCCTCTTTTTTTCCTTTTAGAGCCCGCCTTAGCCTAGCTTTCATCTTTTTTATCCTCATGTTACAAATTTTGTTCTTGGTCCTGTAGTGGTAGGCCATGTGCCTGATGACTTGGTTTTCCCTATTGGCCTTCTGCAACAACTTCTCTAGGTGAAAATTGACTCTCTCAAGCCAAGTCTCTCTATCACCCTCAATTTCCTTCTCAATAGGAGACAAAGTGACCGATGCGTCCTTGTCATTTTGTCATTTTACCTTGAGAAGTTCCAGCTCCATGAAGACCTGCTTATCACTAAATTGCTTGTTCACTTGTTCCGAATATGCGATGACATACTTGGCTCTCTCCAAATTGTCCATCAATGCTTGGACTTGATCCTCCTTTTCCCGTATGATGATGTCCTTTATTGTTTCTTTATCCTGAGCCCCTAAGTCAATTGTTTGAGTATAACACTACTCTGGCTCATTGTGATTTGTCAAATCAAAGTATCTCTCTTCCTCCTCATCATCAAAACTTTCCTCTGACATATTTTCTCTCTTTCTGTAGCTGCTGCACCTATACCCATTGTGTTGATGAAGAAGACAAAGCCCCTTCCACATCTTGTGGAGCTAGCATTTGCCTATGATTTGATGAATAAGGCAAAGTCCCTTCCACATCCTGTGGAGCTAACACTTGCCTATCAACTGCAAACAATCTCCGTGTTCCCCTCTAATATGTCATGTAGGTACCGGACACCTCAGTAGCTCTAGTCTCTTTGGTCTTCTCATTTGTTTTCATCTAAGCACTACTAGAAGGTCCCCTTGATTCTTGAGACACTGGTGGAGGAATTTGAGGAGCCCTGAAGATGTCATGAGCAATAAAGGTCTCCCAATAGATGTTGAGGAGGATAAGATGATGAAGCACAATCATCTTGATCAGGGAATAATGATAGAGACTACTCAACTGCAAAGGGTATGGCTTTTTCTGCAAAAAATGGGCCATCTTCTCAATATTCCTAAACAAGAAATAAGGGAGGTTTAATATCCTCACTCTGGCGAAATGCATGAGAATCCTAAAGTGATAGGTGTACAACCTAGAAAATCTACCCTCACATGTTAAATCTTTCATGATTATTTTCATCACGGGGGCATATTTTTCCTCAAGGAATCTGAAAGGAAAAAGTCTTTTCACCTCATTTTTGTACCTGTGTTTGATATAAGGCTCATAATAATGTTCATCCAAGTCCTGAGCCTTGTACCATTTCTCCCCTACTTCTGAAATCTTGGTTGCATTTGCAATAATGGAGGGTGAGACTATGAATGTCACCCCAGCAAGAGTCACCCTATTGTCTCAAATATTGGCTACAAAGAGCCTGGTGAGCTCATGATGGTGTTGAACCTCTCTACCTGCTCACAGAACTCATAGCACCCTAGATGTCTGAAACAAGTGATAGCTAATTGAGAGGCCTACAATTCTTTGAGGTTTGATGGCTCTTCTCTAATAATTGTGCCTCCCTTGTGTGGTTTTCTCTGATGCTGAGGTCTATCTGTCGAATTGTCACTGCCTGTGTTTTCCTCCTCCTCATAGTCTCGGTCTTATCTATCCATGTTTGCAAGGTTTGAGGTTGTACACTCCAATAAAAGGGATAATGTGAATGAGTAAGAGTGATTTAGGAGTGAGGGAATGGGAGATGACCTTGTGAGGTATTTTGGTAGGCTAGAAAATGAAGGGAAGGATATGAATTATGAAAGTGAGGGAGAGGGGTTTGGGCCCTTTTTGAAATATAACTTGTGGGATGAAGGATGCGGGGGTATATATGTTATGGAGTGATGTAGGGAAGGGGTTTAGCATTTAGTGATAGGTGTTGGGAAAAATTGACGGGATTAGGGTTTCTAGAATGTCATGGAGGGAGGAACTAGGGTTTCACAATTGTCATGGTAAATTCCTTCTAACACTACAATTGCAACTTCAATGATGAGGTAGAGGGAGTGCACTTACTTGTTTGAGAGATGAGAGCATTGTTTGGATGTTTTTATGAAGTTTGGAGGCTTTCTGGTCTTTCTGCTCAACGCACAAAGCCAACTACAAATGTGCATCGCCACCTCTCAATGCGCAGTGTAGTGTAATTTTGCACTACTGAAACCTCCCAACACGCAGCGCCTAGCTCAGACATGCAACACCATCTCTCAATGCACAATTCGAGACTGCAGAAGCACAATGCCACTTCACCACTGCTCCAAACGTGCAGCTCCAACCTCCAAAAGCGCAATGCCACTTCTCCTTTGCCCAAAACTCACTCAACCTTTCCTCTTTTCCTTAGTTTTTGACTCCTTCTTTGCCAAATGAGAATGGTGAATATAAGAATAGCTTCGGCGTGAATCACATATAAATGACCTCTGTCAACACGTTTCGAACCAACTAGTGTGGTTCATCGTCAGGACAAGTTGAGGATACAGATATGGCCTAGCATGTTAAATAGACTGTGCAGAGACTCCAACGGCTCTATAACGGCTATTTTTGACCCTAGGACCCAGCCCAACTTTTATTAATAAATTTAATATTATTATTATTTCTATAATATTAAAAAACAATATTCTATTTCTAGAAATTAGTAAAATTAGGTGGTTGACTAGAAACTTACGTAATTTATTTGATTAGATACCCTTAGGTTATTAATAAAATAATATTAATGGTTAATTATTAGTTTGAATGATTTATTATTACTTTTATAATATAATGTATTTCTAGAAATTAGTAAAAATTAGTTAAAATGGTTAATTATGAGCTTGAATGATTTATTATTAATTTTATAATATAATGTATTTCTAGAAATTAGTAAAAATTGGTTATAATAAATAGTAATTATAACCAGTAGATTTTGATTTTTCACTAGAAAAACCCACTTTCTAACGTTTCTTGACCTTTTTCAAAACTATATTTTTAATGCCTTTCCTTCTTTGTTTATTTTCAGGTGGATAATGCTCAACTTGAACTGATTTTTGCAGTGTTTCTCTGTCTTGCAGCAAGGAGAGATGCATTGGTACAGATGGGATCATTTATTACATAAAGTGATCTAAAATTACATAAGAAATACAAATTAACTCAAATACTTCGTTTTCACCTCAAAAACATATTTTTTGAGGTGAAAATTACATTAGTTTAAAAGATAGTTATATAATGACTATGACTTGTTAGCCATCATGCTTGACTTATTTATCATCCTCATACCCTTGCTACCCTTTATTTACACTTTTAAATCATGCTCTTGACCTTGGAAATGAAACCCTAAGACCTCGTGAAACATGCCCTATGACCTAATGAAAGCATGATTGCAAATTGACCATGAAACCATAATTGAAGACAACCTAAAGAAGGGTCAACAAGTATACTCTATGAAAAAGAAATTAGATTTTCTGAAGAGAAGACAACCATCAGTGGATCTGTTTGACATGACCTAATGAAATGATGTACAAATTTCAGTATGGGACCCCTAAAATTGAAATGCAAAGAGAAAATTTGATCCCTGATGGAAGCATGCAGATACTGACACTAACATTGGCCTTATTAGGGATGGCATCTTCTTGGAGATGTCAAGAACACCATAGACCAAGTGCCTCATCCATTGGAAAATATGGTCAAACAAACAAAAGACTAGAATAAGAAAAATGACTCAAAACAAACTGAAGACTGACTCGCAATTGACTCTAAACTTGACTATAAACCAAATCAACCAAAATTGACACAAATCATTCAAGCTTTATAGCCTTCACTTTGGCCCTCAAGCTCAGATGATAGTGTACTTGAAACCTTGCAAGGAAAAGCAGACTGGTATATACAATGAAGGTAAAGTAACTTCAGGGAACAACATCAAAAGTAGTAGTGTTTTAAGAGCCTAGCATTCGCTGGTCGTCCTGAAAATTCTTGACCATCCATTTCCTTT
This sequence comes from Pinus taeda, assembly GCA_000404065.3. Taxonomy (NCBI): domain Eukaryota; kingdom Viridiplantae; phylum Streptophyta; class Pinopsida; order Pinales; family Pinaceae; genus Pinus; species Pinus taeda. Next base: position 30,405 of record APFE030870049.1, on the reverse strand, counting down.
ATAAAAAAATGCATTCTGTCCTCGATAAGCTGAGATGATATATGGTCCTTTATATAGATTGTCAAACTTACCATGTTTTCCTTTTTCCTCATTTCGTGCATCCAATTGCAGCACTACATCTTCTAGCTGAAACTTTTCTGCTTTGGTTTTGCGGTCATAAATTTTCTTTATCTTCTCATGCAACTAGAAAGTGTTTTGGGAAACCTCTTCCCTTGTTTGCTGAAGGTGAATCATTTGATTAATTCTGCGTTGAATATCATCCTCTTCACTACCAACTTCCTATAACAATCTCATGACTTGGACTGCAAGTGATGTCGGAAATACTGTATCAGTATCATAAACCAACTCAAAAGGTGACATACCTTTTGATTTCTTGCTTCTCACTCTATCGGCCCACAAAGCATTAACAAGCGTTCGATGCCAATTCTTCTTGTTTGCCTCCAACATTTTCTTGATAATGTTCACCAAGGATTTATTTGATGACTCAGCCAATCCATTTCCCTGCTGGTAGTATTCCATGGAGTGACCCAATGTAATATTGTACTTGTTGCAAAACTCGACCATCATCTTTGACTTAAATGCCACTACATTATCTATTATAATATTGTGAGGGAAACCAAAACGAGACAACATATTAGATTCTAAAAACTGGATAATTATCGTGTCTGTGGCTTGCCTTGTCAGAATGGCTTCAATCCACTTGGTGAAGTAATCGGTAGCTGTCAAAATCCATATGTGTTGTGCTGATGATGTAGGATGGATTTCTCCTATGAAGTCAAGTCCCCATTGCTGGAAAGGTGTGTTACTTCAACTGGCTTCAGAGGAAGAGGAAGAAACTTCCTTTTTTCTTGAAAAACTTAGCATTCATGGTAGCCCATAATTGTCTTATATAAATCTGAAAACAAAGTTGGCCAATAATATCCTGATCTCAACACTTTGTTAGTTGTTGTTTTCCAAAAAACATGACCACCACAATCACCTCTATGAAAATCATTCATTACCTACTGAGCTTCATCTTTAACCAAAAAATTAAGAAGAACTCCTCCTGGGTCTTTCCAATAAAGAGCACTATTTAAAATGCAGAATTTCGCAGACTATAGTTTTAGTGATCTACCTTTACTTCTTGACATTCCAAGAGGTGGCGAAAGATGCTGAAGAACATAAACTATATCAGAATACCAAGGTGATTTGAGAAAAATTTCCGATACTTGAATGAATGAGCCACCATCTTCATCATCTGACATTGCTACAATGAGATTTATGTCTAGAGCATGCAAATTTGATTCAACCATCAGTTTTTCCAAGCCTTGTCCTTTGATCAGTTTGGTAGGCTTAATCTCAAGATCATATTCCAACATTGCTACTATCCACTTACCTCTTCTACCCTCTAGATCAGTTTGCATGAGAACATCATTGACAACTACATTAGGAACATATGCTATGGTATGTGAATGCAAAATGTATACTCTGAAATCCTTCAATGCTTTAATAAGAGCTAGAGATTATTTTTCAATGATATTGTAATGCAAGGTAGCATCTCGAATAGTCCTACTGAAAAAAGAAATTGGTTGCTCCACCTGATCCCTCTTTTTAATCAACACTGCAGCCATGGTGTGCTCAGATGCAAATGAAAATATAATAAAATCATGAGTATAATTAGGATTAATCAAGACTGGGGTTGTGGTCAAAGAAAATTTTACCAAATTGAATGATTTCATGGCATCCTCAGTCCATTTCATAGTGTTGTCCTTTTTCAAAATATTAGTTAATTCACATAAATGCTCAGCCAAATTTGGTATAAATCTGCGTAAGAAATTCATCTTACCATTGAAAGCTTGAATCTCCTTTTTGTTGCACGGAAAATATATTTGTTAGATTGCCTCCACCCTTAAAGGATCAATGCAAATACCATCTTGAGAAATTATATGACCAAGGAGTTTACCCTCATCCATGGCAAAAAGACTCTTTTTCGGGTTTTGGGAAATCTTAAACTTCCTACATTTCTGAAAAATAATCCTTAAGTGGTGCAATTGTTCATCATCAAAACCAGAAAACACCGTTAGATCATCTAAATAGACTACCAAGAAAACATCCTTCTCATTAGCGAAATCTATGTCCATCACCCGCTGAAAAGTGGCTCCAGCATTCTTCAACCCAAATGGCATTTTGGCATACTAAAAAGTTCCCCATCGTGTTGTGAAGGTTGTTTTATCTTGGTCTTTTTCATGCACCAAGATCTGATTATAGCCTAAGTAGCCATCTAGTAGTGACATCTATGTTGCTCCAATTACTCTTTGCAGAATATGATCCACCTTAGGAAGAGGGTAATTATCCTTTAAGGACACTTTGTTGAGGTTCTGGAAATCTATGCACAACCTTATTTCTCTAGTTTTCTTTTGTACCGGGACCAAATTTGAAATCTAATTAGAAAATATAATTGGAACAATAATGCTAGCTTTAAACAATCTATTTACCTCTTTTTCGATGGATGGTAGCAGCTTCAGATTGATTCTTGTCAACTTTTATCTAAAAGGTTTTTGATCCATCTTGATAGGAAGATTATGCTATATGATATTCTTGTCAAACACTTTCAAATCTGAATAATCCCATGCAAAAACATTAGAAAATTCAAAGAGTAACTTAACATACTTAGCCTTTGTTTCAGGAGACAATGTTTTTGATAACTTTACAAACTTGGGCTGGTTAGTTGTTCCAAGATTTACATCTTCAACTCCTTTGTCCATAGGAACCAACGTCAGTTTTCTTGCCAGATCATCCTGATCAAAGAGCTCCTCTAAAGGTATGAGACCTCTAGGAATAATATTATCCTTTAGCTATAAAACCTCCATTTGATTTACCTCAATATCTTATTCATCGGAATCACAAACATCATCAATGAAAGCATTCTTAAACTTTCCTTCATTCTGCAAAAAAGGAATTAATTTCATTTTCATCCCAAAAAAATTGCCAATACCTCAAATTATTAGGAACAGTAGGCCTATGTTTGACATGAATTTCAAATCTATTGCAAGAATTCATTGGAATATTCAAATTGTTGGCTGCAATGGCGAGTGAATCTGCAATGATGTTTTGAGTTGGGGGTACTGCTATCAAGGTGTATTCTGGAAACATCTTCAAAATATCCAAGCCCAACCTTTCCATAATGGCTTTGGGCATCAAATTGTGGGAAGCTCCGGAATCTAACATGGCATTATGGAGAACATACTCATGTAGTCTAAGACTCAGGCTAAAGGGAGGGACTTCACTGTCTTCAAGTTAACCTTCTATGAATGAGTTCAGGATGATCATCCTCGACATTCACCATGTCAGATAAAGGATCTATTTGCAAAATTCTAGATACATGGTGTTTATAGTTACTATTCTTAACAAGCTCAGTCAAAGGAATGGACACTTTTAATTTAGCAATTTCACTTTCTAAATTAAAGGATGAAACTTTTTCTACCTCTTTGACACTAATGTCATTCTTATCTATTTTCTCTTTCATTGCACTATGTTTTTGCTAATTGTTCTTCTCATTTGCAATGATACTTGTTGATGGTACCTTGCTGGGATTCGGATCAACAAGCTCTTTTCCTTTCTTCTGAGTATTTGAGGAATCATTCTTTGATTATACATCCTTTCTTTTATGAATGGGATTGACCAGTACATCTCTGCTCCTTAAAGAGTACTACCTCTGTTGTGTAGTAAAAGCATTCATATAACCACGTTGATAATCATCAGATTTAGCCTCCAAAACTACATCATTTGCTAAGATGTAATCCTCATCCCTTTGAAACTCTAGAAATTCTGTGTATTCTTCATATTCGGTCAGAAATATGGGCATACCATCAGTGGTGAATAAGTGATTTTCTTCAATTATCAGATCATCCTCATCTTCTTCTTCCATTCCCTGAACATAATTTTGTTGTAAGGAAGTTTTGATTTGTTGTTTTTGTGTTGGTTGCTCTGGTGCTTTTCTCTGTTTGATTCAGAATTGCGGTTGCTATTGTCCTCTAAAATTTGGATTCCGGATTTGAGATTCATGTCTATCGGCGATGGATAACTGGTAAACCATCCTCTCCATTGTTCAAGTCAATGTATCCATATTTGCATCTGAAGTAAATGCTTCTTCTTTTATGGTCACTCTTTTCTCAGATCTCATTCTTGCTCTTTTGGCCAACAAGTTTGCTTCTACACTCAGAGCATTCTTTTGCATGTCTTCTAGTGTTGTAGGATCACATTCCCGCAACCGATATGCCATATCAGCATCGAAACCATCCAGAAACTTGAGCAAAGCCAATCCCTCCAGCAGATTAATGTTTGCAAGAATAGCATTCTATACTACATTAAACCTCACACAATAGTCTTGCACACTCTTGCCGACATTCCTTTCGATGTTCTCATACTCGGAAAAAATCTAAAGTGGATTCTTCTTCACCTCCCATTGATCCAGGAACTGCCTATGGAGGATTGGTAAAGTGGTGATAGAAGCTGTTTGTAAGGCTCTAAACCATTTCCGAACTGCACCTCCAAAGCTTTGTGGAAACAACATCATCATCACATCTTCAATTTCTACTTCATGGAGGTCGAAGAAATCATTCATTTTATCTACATGTTTTTGACTTGTAATGGTTTGAGTGGCATCAAATAAAGGTATCTTGGTTTGATAATCAACAGGCATGGCACCAAGATTCTGAGGTAAAACAAGGGGTGCATACCAGGCAGCCATAACTCAAGGTGGGGGAGGTGGATTTAGAGTAAGGATTGTAGTACTCGGTATATTCAAAGGGGAATTAACAATAGGTGGAGTGGTATGAAAAATCTGTAAAGATGAAAGCAGTGGATAAGGGATTATTTGAGTTGCAGTAGATGTAAAAGAGATATTTTGAAAATCAAAAGATGGCCTATTTTTCACCCAATTGTTTACGTTTGAAGTAAGATTATGTAACTGATCAAGAGCATGAATAAGTTGTGACTCTAATTTACTTTGGGTAAACAAGTCTTCAATGGGGTTATCAAGAGATATAGAAGAATCAATAACTATTTGATCAATCCAACTCAAAGACTTACTGCAAAATAGACTTTGCTCAAAATGAATATCAAACTCAAATATCCTATAGAGTGTCTAACCTTTCCAGGAGTGAATAGACACGAGGAATGAAAACTTCACTTGATTGTTCAGTTGATTATTCTTCTGGTACACTGAATTTCTCTGCAACTTTCTTAGATTTCTGCCCAATTTTATGAGGAACACTGACAATGACTAGAGGATTCAGATCTGGATTAGATCTGGTGTACTTTCTCGAAGCCAGTATGCTCAAATTTTGAAATTCTGTATATTGCTTTACAAATTTCTAATTCAGCCTAGTAAATTATAGAACTCATCATCCATAAGTTTAAGAATTCAAATGAAAGATACTACTGGGGTGATTAGTCTTTCGTCCCTAGTATGGTTGCCACTATGTTATCACCTGGATTGAACCTCAGGCTGAAGGAAGACAATGCCAGGGTAACCACAAACCACACTTAGCCAAGTAGCTAGCCCTATTAAACAGGGAGAGGGCTCTCTCCATAAGGATCTCAACCCAGATGACTTGGTCAGGAAAATGATATTAGGCTAGGTATAGTAGCACAAGGTTTGATTTGATTTTGAAGGGGTTTTGTTGGATTAGGAGGAGCTAGACAATTTAGGGCTAGGGAATTAGGTTAAAATTGCAGGGTGTTCAATGGGGCAAGGTAGGCATAAGGTTTAGCACTCTAGGGCTTGATGGGTGAGATGTTTTAAAAATGGTGAGAGGCTAAGAAGAGCATGTGATTACCATGGATCCTTCCCAAACTGTTGAAAACATATAATGGTGAATATTTCCCCAAAGCAGAGTAGTGATGTAATGAATTATGCCTATCAACTTGAAAACATTCACTTAGAAGCAATAAAATGATTAACGAAATACACAAAACATATTAAAATATGATCACAAGAGAAGAAACTATACTAAAACTCTATACCAAATGGATCCCAAAAAAATAGCTGCAATTTTTATTAATCTCTTGTTGAACTGCTACAAAATGATGTACAATCAAGGCATAAGCATCCAGCTGAGTCCAACCCTCTACAATGAGAAAGAAGAAGAAGATATAGGCAATGTTTCAACCTGCTCCCATCCTCAAGGGTCGAATCCATAAGATGAGGAGCTAATATAACCAACATTGAACAAGAAACAGGAATATAGGCATCTTAACAACTTGCCTCTAAAAGTGAAAAACTGATTCATTTGAGCTCAAATTGACTTTTAATGTAATGAATCTACCCTCTACTACTAATTATTTATCATATTTACAATTCAATTCATCATTTACATCAGTAAAACATCCTCCATGAGAGAAAATCCACAAACATAGTGAAAACATAGAAAAATAGCCATCCTGTGCAAAATTTGTCCTACGCGCAGTGCCACTAGCCCAATGCTCAGTGCCACTTTCAAGTCCTTTTTGGAAGCCTTTCCAGCATCCAACTTGAGCTCATGATAGCTCATTGGAAAGTTATTCAAGTATAATTTCGAAAACACCTAGAATTTCTTCATTTGAAGCTCATTTGACACCTCAAAAGTTGATTCTCCCAAGAATGCTTTTGTGTGTCCAAAAAGTGGGAAAAAGGTCATTTTTAGGGTGTTTCTTGACCTTTTGTGGACTAGTTCTACCCCAAAAACTTAGAAAATCCATAGTATGCATGCACTCATCACTCTGAATCCAAAAATGCAAGCCATTTGTCTATTGGATTCCCCAAGGAAAAGCGCAACGCTAGTGGCACTACATGTCGAGCTAGATTGTTTGTGTGTGCAATTTCGAAAATTTGAAAAAAAACAAAAACTCCTCCAAACCTGACTAAAATTGGTGAGTAGCACCATCATCATGCATCTTGATGAGCCAACAAAGCTTCAGCAAGGAACCTAAGCCTATCCTCCTCTTTTTTGCCTTTTAGATCCTGCCTTAGCCTAAGTTTCATCTTTTTGATCCTCATGTTGCAAATTTTGTTCCTGGTCCTATAGTGGTAGGCCATGTGCCTAATGACCTGGTTGTCCCTATTGGCCTTCTGCAATAGCTTCTCTAGGTGAAAATTGACTCTCTCAAGCCAAGTCTCTCTATCATCCTCAATTTCCTTCTCAATAGGAGACAAAGTGACTGGTGCCTCCTTGTCATTTTGTTGTTTTATGTTGAGAAGTTCCAGCTCCATGAAGACCTGCTTGTCACTCAACTGCTTGTTCTCTTGTTCCAAATATGTGATGACATACTTGGCTCTCTCCAAATTGTCCATCAATGCTTGGACTTAGACTCATTTTCCCAGATTGTCCTTTATTGTTTCTTTATCCTGAGCCTCTAAGTTAATTGTTTGAGTATAATGCTACTCTGACTCATTGTGCTCTATCAAATCAAAGTCTCTCTCTTCCTCTTGTTGGCTTGATGGGGCCTGACCTAGGTTCAAAGTGTTTTAACCAAACAAATCCCAACAGTATCGCCCCTTTCAGCAATAGTCCGTGGAGCACGGACTGAGGTCTCACCCGAGGTAGTATGGGAGGGTGATGGAACCAAGTTTTCACACCCTTGGAATGTCTTGATGAGATTTGGAAAGTTCGTGAACCAATCTTTTGCACTAGTACCATTCCGTGCAACTACCCCGCTTCTGCGTAACCCTCGTTCCAAGAGCAAAGAGGCGTTGTATAGAGCTCTTATCTTTAGTATGTTTTATTATATATCTAACTTAAGTTAGTAGTCTTTATTACTCATTTAACATTCATAACAAGTGCGTGCAACCATAAACTGTAAAAAGATGCATACAACAATAATCTGAAGAATAAACACATAGATCTACAAGTAGTTGCACAACATTTCAAAATACTTTCCTTTTATTAGTCTTTTGTTTCAGTACAATCCAATTCTGCCTTGCACACATAGCTGCAGGGGTCCATGCACACAGCTGCGAACTCTAGTAGGCCTCTATGCACACAGTTGCAAAGCCTCTTCTACCACTACTACCCTCGACTCAGACTTACAGACTCAGATCGAATATCGCTGTTAGAAAACCATAGGAGTTCCTATCTTTTTCAAGCTACCTCCTACCCTAAGAGCCTTGCTCTTATTTATACATTCCCATGGTCTGCGAACCATGGGTAGGCCAACACATTCTAGATTTGCTTACAATATTTCATGGTGTAATACCCTTAGACTTGACCCATTACAATTCGCACTCTGTGCACTTCGTGGAGCCTTTATAGTACCAATACCCAAATTTGTGGGCTTTAAGCCCCAAAACCGTTACATGGGGGATCTGCTATCCAACAAGCCCCAAACAAAATCATCATGGCTCATCCCGAGTCACTTGTTGGTGCAGTGAGTCACGCTGCTGAGGCTTCGTGGTCCACCATTCCTACGAGTGACATCCTACACTCTTTTGCTCCATCCTTGCATCCTGCAACACTTCTTCAAGCTCCTGCTCCATTGCCCCTACTCGGTCACTTTCCTGATGAGGTTCACTCCGCTCTGCTTGGTTAACACAAAACGACCCATCATAGGATTTCAGCTCTAGCTGAGATCTTAGAGGTAGGAACTTTTTGTGCAAGGGCAGCACCCTTGCAATTTCTGGTCTAGTAAGCTCACTTTATGTTGCCACTTGTCTTGCATTTTTGCAAGAGAGTTGTTGTTGTTCACAAGGTCCCAATCTTCAAGTTCAGCTGTGAGCACACGACCGTAGGATAGAATTCTGTCTTATATCCCAAGATTCTTCATCTCACCATTATCTTTCATAGATCACTTACCAAACCACAAGTTTTGTGGTGACATCAGGACTAGTCCTGCTATCTGTCTAGGAATTTGCGGTATACCTCCCACTGGTGGCATTGGGCTTGGTATGGCAACTTCGGCTAGTAGTGTTACACAATCCTAGAGGTGCTGCGTCTCTTTGGATAATGTTATAACCCCTAGGCTTATTCTCCAAGCACCACAGTTGGACGGTTCCATAGCCATCGGATAACGCAATATCTTAAGTCTCATGATGCCACCATTTGTGTGGTGGATCACTAGCTGTGATTTATAGGCATGTAGATTTTCAAATTCAACCATTCCCTCCTTTTCTGGCACATCACTGCGATATGGCCGGGAGATCATTTCAGATCTAGTTCTGACTCCATGTCTTAATTTCCCGCCACTTGCTCCTCGTTGACTCAAATTTACCGTCTTGTCATGAATAGTGACCACAATGGTCACTTTCTAGCCGGTCTACGTAATAGCACAACCCCTTCTATGCAACCATGATTCATGGAATAGAATAACCCTTCGTGGAACTCAGTTTCCATGCAACTTTCCTGTAGACTCGTTTAGAGTCCTGCACGTTCTTTCAACTGCATGGAGCATTGAGACTGTAATTCAGTCAGTTAGTCAGTCTGTCAGCCTGCTCGTGTAGAGCTTCAGGTGACGCCATTTACTCTTCATGGGACGGGCTATCCATTAAGCTTGTCGAGCTGGACCACGCCTCCATCTATGACCTCCTTTACTATATATGGGCCCAACCAATGCATCTGGAGTTTTCCAGGAAACTTTTTGAACTCACTGTCATACAACAATACTAAATCGTTTACTTTGAATGTGTGCAACTTGATATGGTGATCATGCCAAGTTTTCTAGCATTGTTTCTGTACCTGCTAATGGAATTCCGCCAAAAGCCTTTCTTCCTCAAGTTCTTCTAGTTGCGCGAGCCTTTACTCCAAGGCGTTGTGATATGTCGTGCTTGTCATTGCAGCTATCCACAAATTGGGTACAATGTACTCCATGGGCATGACAGATTCTATGTCGTAGACTAACCTGAAAGGTGTTTGACCCATCAATTCCTTACATGTGGTTTGATACGCCCATAGCACGATAGGTATGCGCAAATCCCAATTGTTTCACTATGCATTACATACTTTGGCCAACGTAGTCTCCAAAATATTGTTGAATGCTTCTACTGTCCCATTCGCTTGTAGGTGGTATGGTGTGCTTTGTTGATGATACACTTGGAACTCCTCAGTGAGCGCATTGATAATCTCATTTAGGAAATGCATTTCGTGGTCACTCATTAGAATCTTCGGGCATCCAAACCGTGTCAGCACATTATTGAACAAAAATTTCGCCATTGTAGCAGCTGCGCAGTCCTTAACTGGCTATGCTCCCGCCCATCGGGTCAAGTACTCTGTCATGGTGATGATATAGTGCACAACCGTCTTCCCTTGAGGTGTGATGGGCCCCACAAAATCGATTGCCTATTTTTCGAATGGTTGCAGCGATATTTGGGGATTGAGTGGCATCTCATCCCGTCACAATGGTTTCCTAGTCCGTTGACATACATCACAAGCCTGAAAATATGCTTTCGAATCTTGATATAGGGTAGGCCACCATAGGCTGGCGTGAAGAATATTCTGGGCCATCATGTGTCCTGCATATTGTGCTCCTATAGCCCCCCATGTGCTTCTGCGAGGATCTATCCTCATTCAAATTCAGGTACATATCTTCATAATATTTTGTCATTCCCCATTTTGTAAAGTTGTCCCACAATGACAGGAAAATCCATTGTGCGTACCACTAATTCTTTCTTCTACTGGACTGAATATCCCTGTGGCGCAGTCCCTATGGTTAAAAAATGGATTATGTCTTCAAAGTGGTCGTCTACGACACGCACTACATATATTTGTGCATCTGGTAGTCCTTCCTCCAAATTGTTTGGCTCCTCACCATTGTCAATTCGTGATAGGTGATCTAGTCTTGCATTTAAGCGTTCTAGCTTGACGATGACCTCGAAGTCGTATTCTTGAAATAGTAACAACCATCTGCAGATGCGCCCCCACAACACAGGCTTGCTCACCAGGTATTTCAATGTAGAATGATCAATATACATCTTGAAGTGCCAACCAAGTAGGTAGTGGCAATATTTCTGGAGCGCATATACCATTGTTAGTCCTTCACGCTCAGCAGTAGAATAATTTTTTTCATCTTTGGACAACTGCCGACTCACAAACACAATCGGGTGATCAATGCCTTCTGTGCCTTCCTGCATGAGTACAATGCCTAGCGCGATACACGATGCATCAACATGTACATGAAATTCGATCTCCCATTTGGGAAATACCAAAATAGGAAGAGACACCATTTTTCCTTGAGAACCTCTAGACTCTTATTACACTCATCATTCCAACAATATGTAGCATCCTTTTTCAGCAGTTGTTCCATGGGCGCCGTGATTTGTGCATAACTCTTATTAAACTTCCGATAGTAACCTGTGTGCCCTAACATTGTGCGTAGTTGTTTGACACTTCTTGGTGCCTCCAAGTTGAGAATAACAGCAACCTTCACAGGATCCACCATTAGACCTTGTTTGCAAGCCACATGGCCAAGAAAATTTCCAAAGGGGATGAAGAAGGTACACTTCTTAAGGTTTAGGGCCATTTGGTGGCATCAGAAGTATCAATAATTAAACGTAATCTTGCTATGTGGTTCTTAACTAACCCTAATATAGTCCAATCATCAAAGTAGACCTCCACAAACTTGTGGATGAACTCCATGAACATGGCCACCACAACGCATGAAAATATTGCGGGCGCATTCTTCAGTCCAAAAGGCGTAAACATGTATTGAAAACAGCCCCATTCGGTTGCGAAGGTTGTCTTGCTCCTATCCTCTAGCGTAATTTTGATATGATGGTATCCGAAGAAACCATCTGTGAACTAGTAATCCTCCTATTTGTCAACATTTTCCATTACTTCATCTATAAACAACATTGGGAATGGATCATGAACAGATGCGTTGTTGAGCTTCCTGAGGTCCACACAGATTTGAATTTCACCCTTCTTGTTTTTTCTCTTGCACTACCACAAGACTTACCCATTCAGACTCCTCCACTGGTTCAATTATTCCTACAACAAGCATCTTGTCCAACTCTTCGTGGAACTTTTCTTTGTACTTTGGATTCAACCAGTAAGGTCGTTGTTTAACTGGCTTCACATCCAGTTTCAAAGTAATATTCATCATTCCTAAGTCACCAATGATCCCTTTTAAATCTGTGATTTTGGTTGGGAATAGATCCTGATACTCGTGGAGTAACTCAGTGAGCTTATCCACCGTAGCATCATCCCAGTAGTCCACAAGCATTGTGTACTTCGGTTCTGCATTTGTACGTTTACTTGTTTAGTTTTTAGTAGTGTAGTGATGTCAGGGTCCTCAATTGCTGGTCCACTAACCTTGCGACTCCCTTTGGTTTCTGGAATATTGATGTTTCGGGGGTCATCTTCATCCTCTTCTACCTGTACATTATAACTTTCTAAGGCATGGCTTAATTGGGTCGACCATGCTCGTTGAACTATTTCCTGGGGTTTTTTTGGTACCTTGAAGATGGAAAATTTCATGGCTTGCAGCGCATCATCAATAGTATCCGACCATGGGTCTTCAAATGAGAATGTTAATAAAAAGCCCTCGTGCAAGACATCACATTCATCAGTACCATGTCAGAGTTCAATCTCGGTGTACCAATTTCTGTGTATGACATCCAGGGTATGGTAAAATAAGTGTACCCATTTAAGTTGAGGCTCTTCACCATATACCTTCGTCCAATTCGTGAGGTCAGTACATGGGTCATCGTGTCCATCGTATCTCTCAGCTATTCGTAGTTCTGGTTCCCCAAAACGTAGCTGCATCATCCTCTGGCAGCCATGCTAGTTTTCAAAGTTTCCTTGACGTGTTCCCCACCAATGCATAGGTGTCGCACGCAGCACCCATTTCAACGCATCAAATCCCTGGTGCTCCGATACTGCACTTTCAAACTTATTCAAGAATTCATCCACCACTGTCAGTCCATCATACGTCGACAGGTCTTGGGCCTAGGCCGTTACACAATGTAGTGATTTAGTCATCATATTGCAATTCAGCATTTTTACTTCTTTCAACCGATTGCGCCAACGTTCATCTTCTTCGTCAAAATATGAAATGTAGGATCTTGCGCGCTCCCATGAGATTATTCTATCTGCAGTCGAATTTACTCACTCCTGATCCCGCACAGTTATCTTGTAGATACAATCCAGCTCATCGTCACTTTGATTGTCGCGTACAGGTTCGATGTAGTATGCACCTTCAGCCAGATCTAGTGGAACTACTACGCGAAGGGGTTTCTTCTATAATATCATATTCCTTCTCTTCAGATTGATGACTCCATTCATATCCGTTACCTAGTCGATTCCTAATAGCGCAGGGTATGAATTGTTGTCGTTAATAATTTATATTAGTTCGAAATCCATCTCGGTGCTCGTGCCCTCAATATTAATTGCCACTCCCTGCAATCATCCCATGGGCATGATATTTTGTTGGTTCACCATTCATAATTGAATAGGGGACCACCGCAATATGGGCCTACCCATGCATTCCCAGGTCTACTTAGGTAACACATTCACATCCGACCCCAGGTCTAGAATTACCTGATCCATTTCATATTCACCGATATGCATTGTCAACCACATCTCTCTTCCCGTGTGCAAAGTATGCTTTCCGAATTTCTAGATTACACGGGGTTCACCTATTCCCGTGCATCACGTGATCAATTCTTGTAATCCTTTGACTGCCTTACTATCATGCAATAGCTTCATGCAGGCCTCTAGAAAGGTAGTAAGCATGGACAGATCCATCCCCGACTCTGGTTGGTCCTTACTACCTGAGGTGGAGGCTTCTGTGAAGCTCTTCTTAGCTTCCATAAATGTCTGCTTTGTGCATTGCAAGTTGAACTCAGGTTCTTTTGTAGGGGCCTTGCGAACCCATGTGTCTTCCTTGGACTGCTTCCCCTTGTCTTCCCCTATGGCTGCCCCGCTTCTGAGCAAAATATTCATGTTAGGTTCTTCTTCACGTGGCTCATACTTCATCATTTGGACATTTTGGTTCAGAGTAGGCTGTGGTACCCCTTTTTCATGCATATGTACAATCAACATAAGACAATATACCATTTCATGATCAAACTGATAGCAATATGGACAACATATTCTGGTTAGATTCGTACAGTCATGCGCATAGTGCCTAGGTCCTCCGCAATTATAGAATATTAACTGTCTACGTCCCCTTCCTGGTCCCATTCCTCCTCGTCCTCTCCCTCGCCCTTGAAATCCACCACACCCCATTCCCACAACTGGATCGAGATCAAGCGTTTTGGTTCGCATCCTATATGCTGGAGTTTGATCCATCAATAGTTCATAGTTGTGGCAATTGTGCTTGTCATTCCCAACTATACTACAGAACTTACAAAACAATTTGTTGTCGACCCTGTGTATACTTTGGAAACAAATGACAGCTGTCCGTTGTGTGCTTTCCTCTCGCCTGGCAGATTGTTCACCAGAGCGCGGGTGCCACACTTGGCCCTGCTTGTGCCTCTAGTCTCAATGGCATTGATCCCCCTCCTACTACATAATTCACAAATATGAGACAATGATCCTTATCATGGCCTTGGCCTTTGCATTTTATACACCATATCTCTTCACGCACTTCTGGTCACGATGCCCTATCTTGCTTCAGTCTTTGCATTTCGAAGCATAGGTTCTGTAATTGCATGTGGATTTGTTGGAATCCCAATCTCAGATCCTATATCGGTGTTTCATGCAACCTCATCGTTGTTTCCAGTGCTTCTGTCTGGGTTGAAATCTTCTGTTGTGATAGTGTCACGCTTAGGTGTGGTGTTAAGGATGCCACAAATCATGCATAGTGCTACGCATCTGTCAGTGTCATGTTAGCTTCGCAGATCATAGTCTTCAACCTTTGATCCAGATCCCATGGGGTTTCACCTAGAATAATCACGATCTCCTTAAATTCGATGATGGACTGAGTCTCTGACTTTGGCCAGCTAAACTCTCTGTTCAATGCACTCTGGATTTCCTCTATTCTGGTGTTCGGGTGATCATTTGAGTGCTTGATATACCATGTCAATGCACGATCTTGCATCGCGCTTACCAATGTGGCCTTCTTCATATTATCATCTGTAACTCTGTGTGCTTACCATACTACTCTTACGACGAACCAAAACTGATCAGGATATTTGCTTCCTACTCCTTTGAATACAGGTAGTTTGATCATAATCGCCATTCTAAACTGTTGGTTTCGCAGTGGTGGTGTGGGCGAAGATGGTGGTGATGGAGGTGACTCATGTGGCAGTGTTAGTGGGGATGATAACTGTAGAATGCATTGCCCTATCAAACTAACCACACTCCTTGAAGAAGCCCAAGTGCACTCTTCTTTGCCTGCTCGCGGGGGTGAAATTAAAGGACTATTTCGTAACCCTTCGACGCCTTTGTAAATTTTTCCGCTCCGCGTCGCCCCACTTATTACTGTATTCATATCACCAGTTTAACATCATCTTAATCCAGGTATTCAATGATTTTAGATACTTACCTTGCGGTCCAACTATACAGCTCTCAGGAGAAGGCCGCAAAGAAGATCTCTTGGATTTCGATATATATATAGCGATCTAGCCACCTTTTCTCGGGTATCAGCGGAGTTTTGTTTCCTTGCACCATGAACTTGTGCAGCTTCTGATCTAACCAATCGTCAATTTCCTACTTCGTACGGTTCCAATGTTTTGACATCAGACATCCCTTAGGTAGATCCCAATCTCGGCGATGGAACCATTTGTTGGCTTGATGGGGCCTGACCCAGGTTCAAAGCCTTTTAGGCAAACAAATCCCAACATTACCAACCCTTTTGGCAATAGTCCGCGAAGGACAGAATTAGGTCTGACCCGAGGTAGTATGGGAGGGTACTGGAACTAGTTTTCCACACCCTTGGATGTCATGATGAGATCTGAAAATTTCACAAACCAATATATTGCACTACTACTGCTCCGCACAGCTATCCAGCTTTTGCGTAACCCTCGTTCCAGGCGCGAAGAGGTACAGTCTAGAGCTCTTATCTTTAGTATGTTTTATTATAGATCTGACTTAAGTTAGCAGTCTTTATTACTCATTCAACATTCATAACAAGTGCACACAACCATAAATTGTAAAAAGATGCATAAAACCATAATCTGAAGAATAAACACACAAATCTACAAGCAGTTGCACAATATTTCAAAATACTTTCCTTTTATTAGTCTTCTATTTCAGTACAATCCAATGCCGCCCTACGCACACGGCTACAGGGGTCCATGCACACAACTGCAGACTTTACTAGGCCTCTGCGCACATAGCTGCAGAGCCTCTTCTACCACTACTACCCTCGACTCGGACTTATAGACTCAGATTGAATATCGTTGTTAGAAAACCATAGGAGTTCCTATCTTTTTCAAGCTAGCTCCTACCCTTAGAGCCTCACTCTTATTTATACATTCCCATGGTTCGCAGACCATGGGTAGGCCAACACATTCTAGATTTACTTACAATATTTCAAGGTAGACTACCCTTAGACTTGACCCATTATAATTCGCATTCTCCCATAGAAAATTTTAGGGGTGAATGTTCGCCCTTTGGCGAAATTAAGGGGTTTTAAATTTTTAGTGGGCAAATATTTTGTATCATAGTACATTTTTACAAATCACCTCATATATCCCACCTTATTTTAAGGGAGAGGGTAAAAAAGGTAAATTTATCCCTTGAAATTAGGAGTTACAACCTTCCGTTCACCCATTTTCAAGAATAGGTTTTATTTAAGTGAATCCATTTGCCCATTTACAAGAATAGGTTTTATTTAAGTGAATCCTATGGCCAAATACCATATTTATAAAAGAGGTATGGTAAATTAATAAAAATATAAATAAATGAGAGGTATGGTAAACAAACAAAACATTTTTTTATATTTACTCCATAAGTCACCTTATGTACATGCAAGGGTGTAAACAAATAAAAATATAATTAAAGTGGAGGTATAGTAAATAAATAAAACGTCTTTTTATGCTTACTCAAAAGGTATGGTAAATAAATAAAAATATAAATAAACTAGACGTATGGCAAATAAATAAACCTCTTTTTATATTTAGTCCATAACCCTGGTTCTATTTATGAAGGCTCAAGAAAGAGCTTTTATTTAAGTGAATCCTATGGGCCAAATACCATATTTGTAAAAGAGGTATGGTAAATTAATAAAAATATAAATAAATGAGAGGTATGGTAAACAAATAAAACATTTTTTTATATTTACTCCAGAAGTCACCTTATATTTACGAACACTAAAAAAATGTGTTATATTTAGGTGAAACTATGGCCGAAATACTATGGGACAAATACCATGGACTAGATTGTTATTAATACCATGCAAAAAACATTATTAACCCTAATATTAGTATTAAAAAAACATTATTAACCCTAATATTAGTATTATAAAAATAAAAATGGCACATGGTATTGACCCATGGTATTCACCAAAATGGTACATGGTATTGACCCATGGTATTCACCTAGAATGTGGCCTATTTAAATGTGGGAATTAAACCAGCACAGATCTATCTTTACTCTCGATCTACTAACCCGCGAGAGGTATCAAATATTGTGATATGAAAACTAGGGTAAAATTGCAAACTAGGGTAAAATTGGATGTTGTAATTTAATGTATGTTAAACATTTTAGCTTGGTTAAAATAAAAAATAAAATAAAAATCAACTATTAATTTTATTATGTTTTATAAATTACTAATAGTAATTTTTAAGCCACATGTTTATGATAACCCATGGTGATACCAAGATCTTACAAGATTTTATAATAAGTAAAATATTCACCATGACTCGTGAGAGATTTGCTAAAGAATTATATATACATATTATATTAATGATAAAATTGCCTTCCATTTTTCTTATATACCATGGAGATTCGCCCGTTTATTATACTTATAAATTTAGGGGGGTTTTTAAAATTTTCACTGACCCCTGTAGAGACAACTCAAAACCGTGCATTAACAATTGTTATACCTAAGGTAAATGAAATACATGATGATTATTTATCTAAAGCAATGGTATGCACGTTTAATGGGTTTTGTCCCAATCCGGAAGCCCTTCGTCAATGGATTTACTCCATATGGACAGAAAAATGTGATATCCACCTCTATTCAAAGGGATTTTTTATTGTTAAATTTGACACAGTAAATGTCAAGTAATATGCATTGAACGAGGGACGATGGTTCTGGGGTAATAATGGCCTTTTTATAACATCTTGGTTGCCGGAATTTAACCCAAACACCGTGGTGGTTTCCAAAATGCGCGCGTGGGTAAAGTTATACAACCTACCTCTGCACTTTTGGCACATCAAAGGCATTGGCAATGCTTTGGAGAAATTCTTAAGAGTAGATAGTGAGCACATTTCCAAGGATATCTATACATTTGTCAAGATCCATCTCACTTAAGGATTACCAGACCACATCCTCTTACTCCACAACGTAAAGGCATGGGCCCAACCACTTGATTATGAAAACAATACCTTCAAATGCCGCATTTGTCGTCAAATTGGTCATCTACAAAGCGCGTGCCTACAAAACATAAAAGACGGGAAAAGAAGACAACCACCAAAGCCGAAAGGATGGCATTTTTCAGCCACATCGGTAGATGACATAGAAGAGGAAGGAAACACAGAAACTACCGCAAACAACATATTCCAAGAAGCAGAATATTCAGGAAATAATCCAGAACGAACAAAAAAAAGCACTTTGCACAACCCACAAAATGATAAAAACCAGATTTGATATGCAATAGTTCCAAAGAAAACCAATCCACAGCAGCAAAGTGGGCAACTCATCCGAGGGCAAGAAATTGGTGGCAGCAAGCGAACACACTCTAGAGAAAGTTCAGATTCTGAAAAAGAAACCACAGATGACACAAATGAAGCACAAATGTCTATTGTAACAGCCACAACCAACAATGAAGGTTGGCGGAAAGTGGAAAAAAAGAAAGGTAGGAAAGCATAGAAAGAGAATAAATTATTTTAGATCATGTTCCATCAGTACAAGTTTTGATAAATCATACGTTGTGAGCATCTACAACATGTAATTTTATTCAATATAAATAAAATTATGATTTTTCCCTGGGGAAAAGTTGACATTTTTTTTAGTTATTAAATATTTAATTTATATTAAAAGTGCACATGTTAACTTCAAATTATTTATAGAAAAAATACACATCCCTTTATATTGACGTGTATATATATATATATATATTTGTCAATATTGCCATGAAAGTGAGATATAATAAAAAATTAACAATATTTTTTTAATATATAATTTATAAAAATCACACATTATATTTGAATCTAAATATTCAATATTAAAATTAATTTTACATATATAATAATAAATATATGATTCTCTTTTATATTAAATATATTCCTCTTGCCTCTCTCTCTTTTATATACATAAAATATTAAAATGTCAAGAGTTTATTACATGATAAGCTTTTGAAACAATTTGGCTTAAAAATACAAAGGAATAGTTTTATATATGTTTTTCTAGTTATTCTTAATAAAAAAACTAAAGCAACTGTAATGTTTAAACATTGACTGCCACATAAAATAATATACATCAACAACTAAATATATGGCATCGCAGATATTCTTCTTACATCGAGGTGGTTGAGCTTCTTTAAACCATGAAAAAATTGCTCCAGTTTCTCAATTAAAAATATCTGTAAAAACTCAAAAAAAAAATTCAAAACTCCTGAAACTTTCCCAGCTCTGGAAAAAAGAATATTCCCAAAGCTCTCGGCAGAGGAAAAACCGTTGGAACTGTTTGCCATCTCTTAAAAGCGGTTCCTATATAACAAAGATATATATATAGATAAAGGAGAGATCGACTATATGTTTCTCTCTGCAATGACTGCACAATGGGCATGTCTACTAGAACAAAAATCTGAAACAGAACTTTAACACGCAACTACCATAAGCTGCACATATCCTGGTAACACATCTCAATGTCAATTGCGTATTCTACAGTTGCCCATACTAGATATAACTTAAATATATGAGGTATGAAATGATCTTCTGTAAATTTGTATGGGAGGATGATAAATGTTTTCTTGATGTGAACCATCCATAACCTTCTAAATCTTCTCTCGAATGGAATGTTTTAATAATTATTATAATTTTATGTAAGTTTTAAAATGCGGGACGTGCAGATAGAAAATCAGTTTGTAACATGCCATTAATGGAAGGGCACGACGAACTGCTAAACTGTTTCATTACTAATAGAAACAACAGAAGAGGCAAGTCAAAGGGAGTAGTTATTCAGAACAAATAATTAAATATCCAAACAGAAATATTCCAAGCCTGTATTTACATTTCTAAATAAGAGAGGAGGACCATTCGGTTTCTCAAAGAATGGTGTGATCCACGCCAACTGGAACTGTGACGTGAACTGTAGGAACAGATGCATGTGCGTAGCAAATGTAGGCAGACCTATGCCACTATGGGGCCATCACCCATGATAGTATTATGACTCTCGCAGCCTTCATTCACTGGGAATAGTCGAATCAGAGATATCTGGTTGCATATTTGTAATAGTTGTTTTAATCACAATGCTACATACGTTGCAATCTTGAAATCACGAAAATGACAGCCGTCGTTATCTGTACTTTATTTATTTCTGATGGGTCTCTGAATTTCTTCAAGGTCCTGATGCCAACCATATTGATTCTAAAGATATAATTATGTTTTGATAGTTGTGCTTTGACTGCAATACGATTCCCCTTCTAATCTATTCCTTACCTTCTTTGGCTCTGGAGTAATGCTTCCGTTTCGGTACATCTACTCCATAAATGGGCAAACATTATCCACTCTACAGGCTAATCGTCCTTATATTCCGATATGATTAGCGTTCTAGTTTATAGTTCAGCTTATTGAGTTCTCCAATCGTGTGCCTGTCTCCGTCATTCTCCTCCAGAGAAATGAGGAAACATTGGCCACTCTATATAAGCTCACGATAGTGTTACTGAACGCAACTTTTGTTGTCACCTACCTTTCTTGGCATTCTGCCGTGAAAGTTTCGTTTTGATGCGACATAGTTCAAATATATCTTTCCGAGAAGTCAGCCGATATATTGAATTGCATTTTTAAATTTGAAAAGTTATTTGAGTTTAAAAAAAAAAAACTTTAAATATTATAAATGGTATAATTTAAATAATTTAGATTTACAACTCTAACCAACCCCACAATATTAAAAAAAAACATGAGATGAAACATAAATATTCAAGCTATTTCAATTAACTAAATGGAAATCGCCATCACTTCTTTATCATAGTTGTGCATGCCATTCATTTTAAGGCAATATGCAATGTATACTTTGTGGTTGCGTAAAACCCTTTGGACAAAATATGTTCCTTACAACCAGTGACGCACACATGGTCTCGAGGGTACTACAATGTTTTTCATTTTGTTTTGAGATATCAAATATTAGGTTTATGATTATTTCTATTTTTATTTCTATTCATTTCATTAACCCACTTATTAATAAAATGTTTAAATTATAATAATTTTATTTTATTATTGGCTTTATATAATTAAGTTAACATTAAAATGTTTTAATTTAAATAATTATTAAAATATTTTTTTATAATTTATATTTTACATTTATAATGGTAAATAATATTTTTTTATATTTTAAAATATTAATGAAATAGAATCTTTCTCGGGGTGGGGACTGGAGGTCGGGCGATCACGTGAAGCTAACTAGGGTTTGCTGCAACCTGCAAAATCCCTGTGCTTGTCAGCGGGTTTGGCGTCTGCTCCACAAGGAAGGGCGCTGGGTGGGGTCGGTATGGAGTCAGAGAACGGGGGGGGAGAGATCCCCTCCTTCAAAGCAGCTGTAACAGGGGAAAACAGGAAGGAGAAACAGAGCGCAGTGGGCCAAACAACTGAAGGAGAAACTTCAGAAGCGGGAATGCAAAGGAGATCGGGATTCCAAAGCAAGTGCCTTCCAAGGACCTCGAGCAGACCCAGGTTTGTAATACCTCCTAATAAACTAGAAAATTACAGAAGCCATATGCGTGACTGTGCATTGATATGTAAGTTTATAGGATACTGGCCTACTGAAAAGGATCTCACGAGATGGATCTATCAGAGGTGGAAACCAAAAGGACATGTGGATGTCAAGTTAGGAGCAAAGGGGTTCTTCACTGTAATATTCTCCAACCTAGAAGATAGAAGAAGAGTCTTCGAGGAAGGACCTTATTTCATGAACAACGCTGGCCTGTTCATGAGAGAATGGGTTGACTGTTACAACCCAGATAAGGAAAGAATGTTAGCTGCTCCGATTTGGATCAGACTTTTTGGTTTGCCATCTGAATTCTTGGAACCAGATATCTTGAAAGGCATAGGAAACACTATAGGTTCCTTTGTGAAAGTTGCGGAAACAACAAAGAGAGGGAATTTCAACTCCTATGCCAGAATCTGTGCTTACATGAATATCACAGAACCTCTCCCAGACACGATTGAACTGGAATACCATGATGAAATATGGCATCAACCAATAGACTATGAACATATACCATTTCGCTGCCGTAGATGCCATGAGTATGGTCATGTGTTTAAAGAATGCCCCATTACGCTAGCTGAGAAGGAAAAGGAAGCAGAAAGTAACAACAACAATAATACAAAGAGAACAGAGGAAGAAAGAACGGATTTCAGAGAAGTTCCAAGAAGAAGAGGTAAA
This sequence comes from Pinus taeda, assembly GCA_000404065.3. Taxonomy (NCBI): domain Eukaryota; kingdom Viridiplantae; phylum Streptophyta; class Pinopsida; order Pinales; family Pinaceae; genus Pinus; species Pinus taeda. The sequence continues at coordinate 7,743 of APFE030870049.1, read as the reverse complement.
GGAAATAAACAGATGCAAAAGGGTAACTCGAAAGAAGCCAAGAAAACAGAATCTCAGAACATGTTCAGAGCCTTACAGGAAGAAGAGCTGGAGGTAGTGGAGAGCGAAGAAGAAGAAATGGAAGGAATAGATATCATAACAGAAAAACCGGACAAGGAGACAGAGAACAGGGACAACGACCAGAGGGATGTGACCACAAATGACACCCAAGAGGACCAAGGAAACATGGAAATAGATCCAAAGAAGACAAAAGGAGAAGAAGAAGAACAAGTCATGGTGAGACTTCTTCAGGAATGGAAAAGGCTTGATGAAAGATTCATCCCTGAAGAACAAAAACAAACATACAAAGAAGCATTTCAAAGTTACAAAGCAAAGAAAAGACTACCGGAAGAGAAGGAAAATCAACAACCGGAGAATCAGGAAACGCAGAGCATAGGAGCGGGCAGCACTGGCAAGGGAGGTAAAAAAAGAGGGAGAAAAACCTTGGGGGAAATGATTCAGGAAGTGGGCGAAACGCTTGTCAACTCTGGAAGAGTGATTCCTCTGTCTGAGGTCTTTCAATCACCCCCAAAACTGTTACGATGATTATTACAACCTGGAATATACGAGGCCTCAATAGCAGAGGTAAGCAAAGGTATTTGAATGAACGACTGAAAAAGGAGAAACCTAGTGTAATGATAATTCAGGAAACAAAAATAAGTACAGAGAAAATGAGAGAAATTCTGAACAAAAACAGGCGCAGCTACGAAATGATGGGACTAGATGCTATTGGAAGCGCCAGTGGATTAATTTTTATCTAGAACCCAGATGAAATTCACTTCAGTAACTGGATGAGTTTCCCAAGAATATTATCTGGGACAGCAAGTATAGTTGGCACTAAGGAAGAGGTTATTATAACAGGAATGTATGGTCCTCATATACAAAACGAAAAGGAAAACTTCTTGCAAAACCTAAAAACCTTGCGCTGCATCATCCCGGGAAAACAATCGATAGTTGGTGGAGATTTTAATCTGATAAAAGTACTCGATGAAAAAAGAGGAGGAAACAGAAGACCAGATAAGGTCATGGAATAGTTTGGAGACCTCATAAGGGATCATCACCTGATTTATATTCAAACCATCAATGGCAACCACACTTGGAACAACCGGACAGGAGGTGGGAACCAAATTGCCTCTCGTCTGGATAGATTTTTAATATCAGAACAAATAATGCTAAAGGATGTTTTTATAGAGGCTACCATTCTCCCGGTAGCAGGATCGGATCATTGGCTAGTTAAACTAGAGATAGACTTAAAACAAAGACCCCCAAACAAGCCCTTCAGGTTCGAAGCCTTCTGGCTGAGAAACGAAGGATTAATGGAAAAGCTTGAAGAATGGTGGAGAGCGAGCGAGCAAAGGGGAAAAAATAAGATGCATACTTTCCAACTCAAGTTGAAAGAAATGAAGAATAAGATAAAGAAATGGAATAAGGAAGAATTCGGGAATATCATGGAAGATAAAAAGATATTAGAACAGAGAATGGAAGAACTACAACAGAGGGATATCATGGAAGGAATAGAGGAGGAGAGATCTCAAGAAGAAGGTAGAGTGCTAACCCAGTTAGAAGAAAGAAGGAAACAAGAAGAAATTTTATGGAGACAAAAATCTAGGGTACAATGGCTCAGAGAAGGAGAGAGGAACACTAAATTTTTCCATAAAGCAATGGTTCAACACAGACAAAGAAACTGAATTTTCTCTATAAAAAACCAAGAAGGACAACGGGTCGTTCAACATGAAGAAATTGAGACAGTCTTGGTAAATCATTTCAAAGCCATAATGACGGAGCCACATATTGACAGATCAGAAGCCATAGCCAAGATAGGTAGAGAAATTCCAAATTTAATAACAAGAGATCAGAACTTGGATCTTATGAGAAAAATCACCAGGGAAGAATTGGAGGACATAGTTAGAAACATGAAAAGAAACAAAGCCCCTAGCCCAGATGGTTTCACTGTTGAATTCTTCCAAGCAGGGTGGAATTTCCTAGCTTCTGATGTTTTGGAAGTTGTTGAAGAGGCCAGAATAAACCAAAGAACGTGGCCAGGAATAAACTCAACCCTCTTAACCCTGATCCCTAAAACTAATCAGGCTGATCACGCAGATGGCTTCCGTCCGATAGCCCTGTGTAATGTCATCTATAAGATTGTAGCTTCAATTATGGCACAAAGATTAAAACTGATCCTACCAAGTATAATTTCCACCGAACAAACAGGTTTTGTGGAAGGAAGACAGATACTGGATGGGCTCGTGGTAGCCCAGGAAGTCCTTCATACTCTGAAATAAAAAAAAGAGAAGGGCATGCTAATTAAACTTGACCTCTCAAAAGCCTATGACAGGCTAAGCTGGAAGTTCCTAGAAAGCATACTCAAAGCTTTTGGCTTCTGTGATCGATGGGTAAGTTGGATCATCAGTATGATCTCGACCCCAAATTTTTCAATCTTGCTGAACGGAGCGCCAACAACAACTTTCAATGCCTCAAGAGGACTCAGGCAAGGGGATCCTTTATCTCCCTTTCTCTTCATAATTGCAGCTGAAGGATTAGGTGGATATTTTAAAAAAGAAGCAAGAGATGGGAAGATACAAGGTCTTAAATTATGGGGGCATAGAACCATTGTTACTCATCAACAATTTGTAGATGACATAATGATATACTGCAAAGCCACACTGCAAGAAGTCAAAAGGATCAAGAAAATCTTAGAGATCTTTATGGAAGGTTCCGGGATGGAGGTAAATAATGACAAATCCAGAACTTTTTTCTTCAACATAGCAGAACCGGTTAAGAATCATCTAACCAGGGTCATGGGATATAGGTTAGGGGTTCTCCCTACCAAATATCTAGGAGTTATGCTGGACACATCATCTCTTAAATTGAGTAATTGGAAATATATAATAGAAAAGATCACGAAAAGGTTGAATAACTGGACCTTCCGGGCTCTGAACATGGCATCTAGGGTGGTGCTTCTCAAAGCCACCATTCAAGCAATTCCGATATATCCTTTATCAGTCATGGCTACCCCTAAAGGAATTTGTAATAAACTTGTTGAAATTTACAGAAAGTTTCTATGGGGAGGGCCAAAGCAACAGAGGAAATGGGCCCTCTGCTCGTGGAAGAGTATAACCAAGCCCAAAGAAAAAGGTTGCTTAGGGCTCAGAGATCCCTGGACCCTAAACCAAGTCATGGCTGCTAAATTAAGATGGAGGTGGATGCAAGGAGGCCCGGACTTATGGAAAGAAATCTGGACTGTCAAATACAACATGCCTTTATCTCCAGAGGAAATTCTTAGGGATCAAAGTACTCCTCGGGGCTCGGATATCTGGAACCTATCCATCCAAGGCAGAGACTTATTTGATCAGCATATTTTTTGGGAAATACGCGAAGGCCAGGTAGCCAGGTTTTGGGACGAAGATTGGCAGCAACGACATAAAATGATGAATATACCAGGCATCCAGGAAATTCACAGAGCAGGTGATGAGACAGGCCTCTTGAAGGTTAAAGATTATTGGAATGCCACACCGGAGAATGAGGAATGGAGGGATTGGAAACCCCTGGAGGAATGGTACAGGAGTGCATCAGAAGAACAAAAATCACTGTACAAGAAGGAAATGGATTCAAGAAAAATAAAAAAGCGGGAAGGAAGAGACATCCTTCGCTGGGGTAGAGAAACAAAGGGGATATTCACAATTCATGAAGCCTATGATCTAAAAACTCAAAGCAACCTAGGAGAAGAAGAAAAAAACTGGCAAAAAATCTGGAAAACAAAGTGGTGGCCGAAGATCAAGATATTCGCCTGGCTAGTTGGCAGGAAACGAATCCTAACATGGGACAGAATTCAAAAAAGAGGCTTCTCTGGCCCAGCGAGATGCTGCCTCTGTAATTTGGAAGAAGAAAACCAGGAACACCTACTTAACGGATGCAGTGTGGCTCAATTTCAATGGAAGCAAACGGAAAACCTCTTCGCTACAACTGTCAGAAACCAGCCGGATATCTTCCAAACTCTTAGCGAATGGGGGGAAGGAGAATACCAAAGTAGAATAGTCAGAAGGGCCTGGAGCATCGCAGCAGGCTTCAATATCTGGAATTTGTGGAAGGAACGCAATAGCCGCATTTTCAAAGGAAACGCCTCTGGCCAGGAGGAAATATGGAAGAGAACTTTAAAGCAAATCAAGGAGACCATCATAGCGGAGATCTGGGCAGACGACGACTGGAAAACCACAGACACCGAGATAGAAATCCTTAAGAAGATTAACGTAGATCAGGGGATGATATACCAACAAGGTGCCAAACAAAATTTTCAAGTAGCAAATCAAAGTTGTGCGGTGTTCAGAAAACCGCCGGAAGGCTTTATCAAACTAAACTGTGATGGTGCCACAAAAGGAAATCCAGGTCCAGCGGGTTTTGGGAGAATTTTCAGAAATACAGAAGGAGCGACTCAGTGGATCTACGCAGAGCATGGAGGAACAATGTCCAACAACGAGGCTGAGTTCATGGCAGTTCACCAAGGCCTCAAAATTGCCCGAAGAAATGGATACAAAAAGTTGGAAATTGAAGGCGACTCCACCTTGGTGATCAACGCAATCAGACAATTAATCCAAGGGAAAAGCTGGGAAAAAGTGGTTAAAAGTTGGCGTAGTGCTAGCACAGTCCGAGGAATAGGAGATATGCTAACTAGCATTGATGTCACTCTCACTTCGCATGTCCGACGAGAAGGAAATAAACCAGCGGACTGCTTAGCAAACTGGGGGAGCAACGAATGCAGGGCACCTATTGACGACAGCTGGACCAATCAGGAAGAGCTGGCACGATGGGATGAGCTAAATCAGCTCATTCGAAAGGATAATGATGAAGCGAACAGGGATAATTACTCCCCTGAGTGGAGAGGGAGAGGGAGTTCAAAATATCACCAGGAGGTCATTCGGAAAGGACAGAAGGGCGGCGTCCTGTACACCCCAGCAGTAATAATGAATGAAAGTGTAGTAAGTCATGTCCGAGTCCCGAACCAAAAAATGATTCACAAACCCAAAGAAAGCATTGCGGGTAGTAGAGACAAGTGTAAGCGGGAGTCCATGCATCAGCTGAGCAAAGGAGAAAGAGAAAGTATAAGGAAGAAAGGAGGCAGCAGGCCCTGTAAAAGCAACCTGTGGAAGGTGACGAGTGAAGTGAAGCTCTGGAGAAGAGGCCCGAGTAATTGTCTTCAGAAAGCGGATATGAGGAAGTCTCCAGCTAAAGAAGCCCAAAAGGGAAAGGTGACAGCGGAAGGAAGGCAGGATGCTAGAGTCAGAACCAAAATTACAACGGAAAACACAGAGGAAAAGGTGGGGAGACGGGTAAAAGTACCCTGTGACAAGGATGTTGAAACAGGACAGAGCAGTAGAAGTAAGCAACGAGTTAAGGATGAGGATGAAGGAAACCAGCAGACGAAGAGAAGGCGCGGTCGCCCCAGCCAGACCACGAGCAAAGTAGAGAGCAGTCACAGACAGAAAAGGTACAAGCGAAGAAACAACTCTCTTAGAGAGACTGTGAATGAGGCAGAACAGGCATTCAATTTGGATTCAAATGCTCACATTAGGAACATTATGAACGCAATGGAGGAGAAAGTGTTGGAGGAGCCTTCCATCCCCGAAATGTATGAGTGGTCCCTTCAATTACCTGATCCGGGGCACACTTAGGGGAGGCTTTCCCTGTATCATCGGGCTCTCCACATCTTCTGGGTTTTGAAGCACCTCCTGCCAAAGGCCATGGAACAAGTTGCTGCCGAAATGGTGGAGATGGCTCAGGACACGGCGGCTGCAAAGAAAGAGGCGGCAAATGCGGAGATGCTGGTTAAGCAACAGAATGAGCTCCTCAAAGATATCAAGGCTATGCTGATGGAACAGAGGAAGGAGCGCGTTAATAGCAATATAGACTGATGGAGTCCATAGCAGCGTTTTTGACGGGTTTTCCTCTTTTACCTGTGTCTGCCGGTGCCCTGTTCTGTTGCGTTTCTGTTGGGTCGCCCTTGAGGCAGTAGTTTAAAGGTGTTTCTTTTAGTTCGCTCTATTTAGGATGAAGATAAGTTTGTGACGATGTCCCCTTCTGGCCTCCACTGTGGCAGAAGGGCTTGTGTTTGTTATGAATACTGTCGTAGGTTGGTACTTTTTTTGTTAGGTTCAGTAGCTCTTTTCTAACTGAACAACAAACAGTTGAGAGCGTGAATGGTGTTTGGTGGTTTAGGATCCAACAAATCTGGTTTCCCTTTGGGGCAGAGTGAGGATCCTCTGTTTTTGTACTTATGTTTTCCTGTAGATAATATAATAACCCAGTTCACAAAAAAAAAGAAATAGAATCTTTCTCCATATATAAATGTTTTTTTAATATTTTTTTAAATGTTATATAAGTTTTAGTAAATTGGTTTTCTCGTATCTTGAATTTAAAAAAAAATTAATTTATTTTTTCTTTTTAATTATATTTCTAAATTGCCAAATACTAACCTCATATTAAATAGTGAAGGAATTACACATCTCCCTAATACTAAAGCAAATTATAAATTACATTCAATTACTTTATCTATCTATGTAAACTTGTGAAATTAAAGTATTTTTATTTATGGTAGAGATTCAAATATTTTTTTATTATTTTTATTTTTGAATTTGTTAATGTTAATATTATTTTATGATGGTTAATCTCTATACTAAAGTACAAAGCACCTCTAAACCCACTAAACATATTTTTTTCTCAAAAATTAAGCATATGAGTATAAAATAAATTTTAACAAATTGAATATGAAGCATTTTATTTATGGAAATATATATGATGATGATTAATGTCCACTAAATAAAATGGTCTCTTCACAAGATAAAATATTACTGGAAAATTTTACCATTTTATTTACATGCTTGAAAACTATTAGGAGAAGCATTACAAGATCACCATACTTATGTTGACATAAAAGATCAACAAGATTAGTAGTGTGACAAATGTTATGAAATTTAGCATTTTAATTATATGCTTGAAAATTATTAGGGGAAGCATTACAAAACCACCATTCATTTGTTCACGTAAAAGATCAACAGGGTTGGTCGTGTGACACATGTTATGAAATTTAGATGGAATTTAAGTATTAGTTGGGCAATATAGGAGAAATAAATTTTAATCTTAAGCCCTCTTAGTGTAGCAAAAGTGACAAGCTCTATAATACCATGGTGCTTTGGAAATATGCCAATAAGAATTTGTTCTTATTTTAACAATATTTCTTAAATATTTTTTTATCTTTGAAACTTGCTTTGATTACCTCTTTATATTATGTTAGTTCCTTTTTTTCCCATAATTTACTAACACCCACCAATTTATCCTTAATTTATTTGTAATAGTATTTCTATATTATTTTTATTACGCAACCATAACCTTATATCCATATAAAATGATGACACTTTGGAAGATGAATTTTTTTTTCCCATAATTAAATATGGCATCCTCCATTTTCCCTTCCTCTGTTTACCGTTTTTCTTAATCATTTCATCCTCCATTTACCTTTTTATTAATTCCAGTTGTACTTATGATATATATAGATTTCAGAAAGTTTATATGAAGGAATTCTTTTTGAGTTATTGTCGTCATATATAAAAGTGTTATATAGAGCATTATATGGTGCTTTTTGTTTTATTAGTATTAATAATCATATCGAAAATAGATTAATATTTTTTATGATATAATATTTAAAATGATTTA
>APFE030870048.1:0-15252 GCA_000404065.3 Pinus taeda | reverse complement strand
GTAGGCTAGTATAAGCTAGGTTAGGCTAGGCTAGGGTGGGCTAGGGTAGGCTAGGTTGGCCAAGGATATGGTAGGCTAGGCGAGAGTAGGCTATGCTAGAGTAAGTTAGGTTAGGATAGGGTAGGTTGGGTTGGGCTAGGGTGTGTTGGGATTCCATATTACATTAGGCTAAAGTACGCTAAAGTAGGCTGAGCTAGACTAGAGTAGAGTAGGCTAGGTTAGGCTAGGCGAGGATAAGGTAGGTTAAGCGAGAGTAGGCTATGCTAGAGGAAACTATGCTAGGTTAGGATAGAGTAGGTTAGACTGGGTTAGGCTAGGCTAGGTTATGCTAGATTACACTAGGCTAAAGTAGGTTAGGTTAGGCTAAGCTAAGATAGAATAGCAGGCAAGGCTATGTTTGGCTAGGTTAGAGTAGGCTAGGCTAGAGTAGAGTATGATAGGCAAGCCTAGCCTCCATTAGATTAGGCTAGGTTTAAGTAGACTAGCTTAGGCTAGGATAGGATATGCTAGGGTAGCCTAAAGTAGGGTAGACTAGAGTAGGCTAGTATAAGCTAGGTTACTTTAGGCTAGGCTAGGCTAGGCTAGGTGAGAGTAGGCTATGCTAGAGTAAGCTAGGTTAGGTAGGGTAGGTTGGGTTGGGATAGGTTGGGTTGGGTTGGGCTATGCCATATTACACTAGGCTAGAGTAGGCTAGAGTAAGCTAGACTAGAGTAGGTTAAGTTAGACTAGAGCAAGCTAGGTTATGCAAAGATAGGTTAGAGTAGGCTAGGGTAGGCAATATTAGGTTAGGTTAGGCTAGAGTAGGCTAGCCTACTCTAGGCTAGAGTAGGTTAGCCTACTTTAGGCTAGAGTAGGTTAAGCTAGGATGGCTAGAGTAGGATAGCCTAAGCTAGGCTAGAGTAGGTTAGGTTAGGCTAAGCTTGACTAGGTTAGGCTGTAGTAAGCTAGGCTACAATAGGATAGGCTAGAGTACATTACTATGGTAGGTTAGGTTAGGCTAGGCTAGGCCTAGGCTTAAGTAGACTAGCTTAGGCTAGGATAGGATAGGCTAGGGTATCCTAAGGTAGGGTAGACAGATTAGGCAAGTATAAGCTAGATTAGGTTAGGTTAGGCTAGGAAAGGATATGGTAGGCTAGGAAAGAGTAGGCTATGCTAGAGTAAGCTACGTTAGGTAGGGTAGGTTGGGTTGGGCTGGGTTATGCCATATTACACTAGGCTAGAGTAAGCTAGGCTAAAGTAGGTTAAGCTAGACTAGAGCAAGCTAGGCTATGCTAAGATAGGCTAGGCTAGGTAAGATTAGGTTAGGTTAGGCTAGAGTAGGCTAGCCTAGTCTAGGATAGAGTAGGTTAAGCTGGGCTAGAGCAGGCTAGATTAGGCTAGGCTAGAGTAGGCTAGCCTAAGATAGGCTAGAGTAGGTTAGGTTAGGCTAAGCTTGACTAGGTTAGGCTGTAGTATGCTAGGCTATAGTAGGATAGGCTAGGCTTGACTCAAGTAGAGTAGGTTATGATAGGTTATGATAAGGTAGGATGGAGTAGGCCAAGCTAGAGTATGCTAGAGTAGTGTAAGCTAGGCTAGTCTAGGCTAGAGTAGGCTAGAATAAGCTAGGTTAGAGTAGGCTAGGCTAGATTAGGCTAGGTCACAATAGGTTAGAGAAGGCTAGGATAGAGTTGTTTAGGCTAGGATAAGATACACTAGAGTAAGTTAGGCTATAGTAGGCTACGATAGGCTATTCTAAGCTAGCTAGAGTATGCTAGGGTAGAGTGAGCTAGGCTAGTCTAGGCCAGAGAAGGCTAGAATAAGCTAAGCTAAAGTAGACCAGGCTAGAGTAGGCTAGGATAGAGTCGTTTAGGCTAGGATAAGATACACTAGAGTAAGTTAGGCTATAGTAGGCTAAGGTAGAGTAGGATATGCTACGATAGGCTAGAGTAGGCTAAGTTAAAGTATGTTAGGCTAGAGTAGGCTAAGTTAAAGTATGATATGCTAGAGTAGGCTAAGATAGGCTATTCTAAGCTAGGTTAGTTTGGGCTAGAGTAGGCTGGGCTAAGCTAGGATGGAGTAGGCTAAAGTAGGCTAGGATTGAGTAGGCTAAGAAGGCTAGAGTAGGCTTGGTTAGAGTAGGATAGGCTACGATGAGCTTAAGTAGGCTAGGATAGGCTAGACTAGAGTCATTTAGGATAGAGTAGGGTAGGCTAAGTTGGATTTAGCTAGGCTAGAGTAGGATAGACTAAGATGCAATAGAGTAAGCTAGGATAGGTTAGGCTAGAGTTGGCTAGGTAGAGTAGGTTATATCAGGTTAGGCTAAGGCTAGATTAGGCTATGATAGGCTATTCTGAGCTAGGCTAGGTTGGTCTAGAGTAGGCTAGGCTAAACTAGGTTGGAGTAGGCTAAAGTAGGCTAGGCTAAAGTAGGCTAGGCTCGAGTAGGCTAGGCTAAAGTAGGCTAGGCTCGAGTAGGCTAGGCTAAGCTAGGCTAGAGTAGGTTAGGCTACACTAGGGTAGGCTATGTGTAACTAGATTAGAGTAGGCTTATAAAGAGTAGGAAACAATAGGCTAAGTTAGGTTGGATTAGATAAGTTAGTCTTAAGTAGAATATGCTACACTAGTCTAGTCTTCGAGTAGGATATGCTAGGCTAGAGCAGTTTAGAGTGGGGTAGGCTAGGATAAACTGTAGTAGGCTTATCTAGGCTAGGCTAGGATAGGCTTGGAGTAAGATATGGTAGCCTAATCTAGGATAGGCTTGGGTAAGCTAGAATAGGATAACCTTGATTAGGTTAGAGTATTCTAAAATACACTATGCTATAGTAGGTTAGAATAGGAAAAGCTAGGCGAGGGAAGGATAGAGTATTGTATGGTAGGTTAATCTAGAGTAAGTTAATCTTGAGTAGACTAAGCTAGAATAAGCTAGGATATGGTAAGTAGGAGTAGGCTAGAGTAGGATAGACTACAGTAGGGTATGATAGGACATGCTAAAGTAGGTTAAGTTAACATATGCTAGGCTAGAGAGGGACAGACTAAAGTAGGATAGGCCAAGGTAGGTTAGGTTAAGGTTTGCTAGGTGATCCGAGAGGATCCTAATTAAAAGGCATAGAATTCAAAGTTCCTAAAATATAATGGAAATAATACGTTATTGAAGGGCTCAATGAAGTAATTCCAATGCAGCTTGAATAGGAAAAGCTAGGCTAGGGAAGGCTAGAGTATTGTATGTTAGGCTAATCTAGACTAGGTTAAGTTTGAGTAGACTAAGCTAGAATAATTTAGGATATGGTAAGCAGGAGTAGGCTAGAGTAGTTTAGACTAGAGTAGGTTATGATAGGACATGCTAGAGTAGGTTAAGTTAGCATAGGCTAAGCTAGAAAGGGACGGACTAGAGTAGGATAGGCTATGGTAGGTTAGGTTAAGGTTTGCTAGGTGATCCGAGAGGATCCTAATTAAAAGGCATAAAATTCAAAGTTCCTAAAAGCTAATGGAAATAAATCCTTGTTGAAGATCTCGATGAGGTAATTCCAATGCAACTTTAATTGTGTCGAATGGAGTCTGCATGTGAAATATATAGCAACTTGAAGATTTTGACCAATGGGTAAAAAGTTAAAGTAAAAGCATGTAGAAATTAATGTGCAGATTCAATACTACTCATGAAATTTGCTAAATCACAAGACTTGAAGCTACTCTACTGATGTGCAGAAGTTAATTCACCATCTAAAGCAAGAATCATAGACATGCAAAAGGAAATATAACACATGCACAAAGATTTGTCTAGGGGAACGCAATTGCTCAAAACTCCTTACTATCTATATTGCATTAATAAGAGAATGGAGAAGAAATACAGTGCTTTCTCCAATCTGAGCACACCCTGCAAGTGTATGGTCTATCTCTCTGCCTGACTGACTAAATTTCAAGCCTTCCTAAGCTCATGTTTCCTTGTGTTGTTCTCTTGGGAAATTTCCCCTATTTTTTAGGAAACAATAGCCTTAGGTCAATCTATGACTGCATGAACCACTTGTACACATGGGAATATGCTACAATTGATAGTACACTACCTTGGAATCTCCATCTCAAATGTATAACTAAAATTCTCTGCGTGAAACAATTATTTTGGGTTGATTGATTAGTTAATTGGTTGACCACTCAATGTGGTTGAAGTTCCACACCCACAACTTGACGTCCATTATTTCTTTTGGCAGTTAGAACTCGTTAAACTGGCAATAACTTAAATTAACTGAAAGAGATTGCTAAAAATTAGCAATCAATCATGTAGAACTGAACTCAAGCTTCTCCAACTCGAATTCACTAAGTTAATTGAGTGACAAGAGCCATGTCACCTCAGTTAAATACCTTCAAGTATTATGCTGAAACTGAAATTCAAATTTTAATCTAGTTTTACCAAGGAAAAGTAAAAACTAGATTTTATTGCTACATTTTCAACACTCCCTCTCAGAAAGAAAGGGATTATCAACCACCCCTATCCTACACATGTGGAACTTGAATTTTCCTCTTGACAAAGCCTTTATCAAAATATATACATCTAATTCCTTTATCAAAATGTACTGCATCAATATAATTTTCCTCTACACACAATCTTGTAGATCGTGATATTAGATATCAATATGCCTGGATCGATCATGAAATACAAGATTCTTAGAGAGTTTTACGCAACCCTGATTATCATAGAAAATCAGAGTAGGATCCTTCATCTGACCAAATAACCAAACACGAATCTTTATCCTCTATATTTCCTCATATGTTACTTGCCTTACAACCATATACTCTTCTTCTGCTGAGCTAAGTGCCAGAGATCTTTACTTCTTGTTGTACCAAGAAACCGTTGCTGACCCAACATTGAAAATTTCTCCTGATGTGTTCTTCCTATCTAATGGACTCCCCGCCCAATCTGCATCTATGAAGCCTTGCAGCTTCACTCGCTTTGTTAGTCTGTACCAAAGACCAAACTGAGTTGTGCCTCTGAGGTATCTTAACACATGCTTTGTTTCCTTCCAATACAGTTTGGTTGGCTTAACCATTGCTTGAATAAATTCCTTAACTTCATAACACATGTCTGGTTGCGTATTCACCAAATAGACAAGTGGACCCACAAGTTGCCTATAAATGGTAGCCTTCACTACTTCACTTGAGCTAGCATCCTCTTTTGTTAAAATTGGCAACTAGGGAAAAGATTCATGTGGGTCATCTTATTCATGGCTGATAATATTTTTATTAGATTCCTCTCGTCAAGAGGTGTAGGATTCATATAAATATCATCCGATTCTAATAAGTATTCATGGAGATATGAATTTATTTTGATTATGGAATTATTATCAAGCCGACCTATAACTCATGTAGGCTCAGAAGCCCAACAGTCGCATATATTCAAACACCAACGTTGTGTATAAATATAGAAGAACTTTTCCTCATTTGGACTCACTCATCCCATCACATCTCTCTCTCTACTGCGCAGAAAAGAGTCTCTTCTCTATTGCGCAGAAAAGGGTCTCTCCCTCACACATGTGAAGCCGGGAGCTGCTGAAACTGAAACTGAAGCTGCAACTGCAGAAGTAAAGTTTGACCTACGTGGACTAGAATATCTCCTCATCTGAACTGTGTTGTAGGTTCATCTGAACCTCCTCTAAAAGCCACAACTTTTGGTGGTGGAATCAAGTCAATCCGACGGACGGTTTGCAAGGTATCGACTGCCCTAGTTTGAAGGAAGTTGCTGAAACTGAAGCTGCAACTGCAGAAGTGAAGTTTGACCTACGTGGACTAGAAGATCTCCTCATTTGAACTCCACTATAGGCTCATCTAAACCTCCTCTAAAATCCACAAATTTTGGTGATGGAATCAAGTCAATCCGACGGACGGTTTGCAAGATATCCACTGCCCTAGTTTGAAGGAAGCTGCTGAAACTGAAGCTGCAACTGCAGAAGTGAAGTTTGACCTACGTGGAATAGAAGATCTCCTCATTTGAACTACACTATAGGTTCATCTAAACCTCCTCTGAAAGCCCCAACTTTTGGTGGTGGAATCAAGCTGATTGGACGGTCGGTTTGTGAGATATCATCTGCCCTAGTTTGATGATGAAGCTGCTAATCTAGGGTTTGTTACTACTGATATAAATAAGATTTATTGTACTATTTCTCTCTGCTAAATTATTGAAGATAAAATAAGATTTGATCAAAGGGTTTCCCCACACATTGTGGGGTTTGTCCTTGGCTAGCCGCCACATCTTGTGTCTCTTGTCTTGGCTTGTTTTCTATCGATCGTTTAATATTCTATCTACACTTTACTTTATGTACATGTGATTGCTAATATGTGGAATATAATCAGGAAAAGAAGTAAACTGTTATAAGCATAGAACATACCATAACTTATCATGGGATCAGAGGCAAGGTGAAGACAAAGCCCGAGCAAGAGCAAGAGCAATCACCAAAGAGAAGATTGGCAAGGGTATCCTAAAAGAACTATGGGGTCCTCAACACTCTTTCCTTCCAAAGACAAGCTTCGTGAGAAAGCTGACTATCACGGATGGAAGATGTCTATCGATCTAACCCTAGAAGATCAAGGAGTGTTGGACCATGTAAGAGGCAATATTGTTGAGCCTCCATCAAATGCATCCACTGCTGCCTGGAACAAATGGAAAAATGGAGAAGTCAAAACAAAGAAGATCATCCGAGACTCTATCAACAAGCACTTGGTGGTCTACATCTCTGATCTGAACATCTCTAAGGAAATCTACTATAGACTGGTGAGTTTATTTAAAGTTAATGATGCAAATCAAGTTTTGTTTCTTAGAAATAAACTGAGGGAAATCAATAAGGGTAAAGATTAGAGTATGCAAGCATACTTCTTAAGAATCACCGAGATGAAGAACGATCTCTTATCTATTAGGGAGACTATTACTGACAGAGAAATGGAACTCACGAGTCTTGGAGGATTACCATCCGAATGGTATGTGTTCAATACTACTCTTCTGAACAATAATAATTCCTGGTTTCAAGGAATTAATGGCTAGATGCATTCAAGGAGAAACAAGGGTAGCAGAACAAGAAAAGCCCATTCCTAAAGGTCCTCTTGCTGCCTTTTCTTCTCATGCTAAGAAAAGAAATAATTTTGGGACTAAATCAAAAGGAAAGGATAGACCTAAGGGTGGAAGAAAAGGACGATGTTACATCTGCGATAAAGTAGGTCACTATGAAAGGGAGTGCTATGATAGAAAGGACTCACACTGGGATGATGATCAAAATCCCTCTAATGGAAATCAAAGGAATCACAAATTCAATAGCAAAGGTAAGAGGAGAACTATGAATCAAGGAAGAGGACAACCATTCAAGAAGGCTAGAAATTCTAGGATGTATTAAATGCACCTGACCTCTGAAAGAACCTGGTTTCCATCTCAGAAATGGAAGACAAAGGCCACAAGGTAACCTTCTGTGGTGGCAAGGTATGTGTATCGAAAAAGTAATGTTAAGGATGCCTTTACTCTTGGGTTTCGTGTTGATTCATTATATCAAGTCGATGGAAGTCCGCTAGGTGTCATGTCTTATGACACATCTCTTTAGTCTGAAGTTTGGCATCGGAGGTTTGCCCATCTTCATTATAAAGCTCTACTCAGTGTAGGACAAATGGTGACAGGGATGCCCGAATTCCAAGTAGAGAAAGAAGGTGTATGTCCAGGATGTGCCGAAGGAAAGCTAAAAAGGGGACCATTCCCCTCAAGCCAAAGCAAGACCTCTGATATATTACAGTTGGTTCACTCAGGCATATCTGAGGTTGGCATTAAGAGGGAGACTACTACACCACATACTCCTGATCAGAATGGTGTGGCGGAAAGGAAGAACACATGATTATGGAAGTTGTCTGGGCCATGCTACATGATCAAAGACTTTTAAAGTTTCTATGGGCTAAAGCTACAAACACTACTGTATATGTACAAAATTGATGCCCTCATCAAGCATTGGGTTCCAAGACTCCTGAAGAAAATTTCACCGCAAGGTGGACAATCTTCCGACTTTGAGGAGCTCTCAAGAAGCCGACACCAGGGAACCAAAAGAAAAGGATGATGAATCAATTCCTGATGTAGAAGAACCCTTGGATCCGATTAATACTCCTCCACATGATCCTTCCTCTTCTACGAAGAGGCCTTCATGGCTTAGGGGGCTACTTGATGATGCTGAAGGACGTGCTGCACCCCAAGGAACCTTTCGTGAAAGTAAGAAACCTAACAGGTATCAGGGATACCTGACCATCATGAGCACAATCATGCAAAATGAGCCTTCATCATTCTCAGATGCCGTCAAGCATCAAGTATGGAAGGATGTTATGACCATAGAATATGAGTCTATTATGGAGAATGATGTCTGGGAAGTAGTTCCTAGACCCCAAGACAAGACAATTGTCACTTCTAAATGGCTTTACAAGATAAAGCATGCAGCAGATGGAAGTTTGGAAAAGTATAAGGCTCGTTTTGTTGCTCGTGGTTTCTCCCAGAAGGAAGGTATAGACTATGATATTTGCACTTGTTGCTAGATATACGACCATCTGCTTGATCATAGCCCTTATGGCTTCAAAGGATGGAACCCACATCAGACGGATGTCAAGATCACATTCTTTCATGGTTCAATCAAAGAAGAGGTCTATGTGGAGAAACCCAAAGGATTTGAGATTTATTATTGAAATTCTCATGTATGCAGGTTGAAGAAGGTTCCCTATAGGTTGCAGCAAGCACCCCGAGCATGGTGTGAGAGGATCAATAGCTACTTGATGAAGCTGGGATTCACTAGGAGTGAAGCCGATCCTAACCTTTACTTTAAGGTTGAAGATGAAAAACCTCTCAGAATGGTGCTATACATGGTTGACCTCTTCCTAACAGGTGCATACCCTCTCATTCACTTCTTCATCTTATGCTACTTCTTCTATCACAGCTGACCATTATTTTTTTGTATCTACCTGTCTGACTCCTATCTCCTTGGCTTGCTCATTGAAGCCAGCCCCCCCTCTATCTCATGCACCCCACCATCTTTCCTAGAGGTGACCTTCTCTGCTCAATCCTCTAACTCAAAACTAGGGACTTTCTCACGCTCATACCACCTCAGATCTCATTCTTGGTCAAAGCCACTTGAATCTATTGGCATTCGTATCATATCCCTTCCCATCCCTCCCAAAACTCCCTAGGGCAAACCCTCCTCCCTCTCTAAGGCCAAACAGCAGGCGGATATGGAGTTCATTGTGGGTTTCCAATTAGCTATTGACCAGGTTCTTAGAGCATAGAACACCCTGGTATCCTCTCCCTCATGAAGATTCTCTCCTTGAATTGTTATGGGTTAGCTGGTCCTAAAAAAAAATTAGCATTTCAGAGGCTCCTAAGCATTGAGCGGGTGGATGTCATTTTTCTTTAGGAGACATTTGGATTAGTAGAATCCATCACTCACCTCCTTGAATCCATTCTTCTTGGATGACATTTTCATACCCTAGATGTACACGGGAGATCCAGAGGCATTGTGATGGGGTTCAACCCTATGAATATAAAATTATGTAAGATTTGGGGGGGATCGAGTTATATTGGGGCAGACATCTATTCATCTAACTTAGGTATTGACATAAGATTAATCAATGTTTATGGCCCATGCCAAAATTGGGGCCCGTTCTGGGAACAATTTCTTAGCTCTAGTCTTCTGCAAGTGGATAATCTTTTTTTATTTTTTCCACTGGAAAAATCGTAATATTTCATTATAATTGAAAAATTACATGTTGTAGATGCCTTTCGGCATATGCTGCGTTGGCCCTTTAGCCATTGTGAGCCATAATCTAGAAAGGTGGTTAGTTTTTGTCAAAATAAGATGCATATATCATCCATCACCACACAGGGTGTTCAGTTTTCAAAAAATAAGAACACAAGTAACGATGTACAAATGGGGGAAAAGTCAAGATTTTCGCCCTTTTTTCTTCTCAACCTTTCTCCACCCTCCCTGAGATTTGTTGGAGTTATAAGTGTTAGCGCTATATCAGCCACATGTTTGGGATTGTCTTTATTAGAATCTGATCTGTCTAAGATGTGTTGACGTTTGGATCTACTCATATCCATTTTTTCTAGTATTCCTTGCCGCCTGTATGTCTATAGGTTCTTGTGGATTTATGTCTTCTACTTCTGGTTCTTTGTTCATCTGATTTGTCTCATTGGGGGTTACATATTCCTCCTCTTCTTCCTCCTCGTCATCCGAGAGTGGTGGAGGAAATTGCCATCCCTTGGCTTGTTTCCCTGTCTTTTTCTTCCTACGAGTGTCTTTTTTGGTTGTTGGACATATGCTTTCTAGGTGTCCTGTTTTTCAGTAGGTTTTGCATTTGAATGTTGTGTTTTCATCATCTAAAATCTGTGACCAGTACCTCTTTCTATGCTTCAGTTGAATTTGGTCTAGCAAGCCTTTGTTGAGGTCTACTTCCACACATATTCGTGCATAAGTGTAGATTCTTTCCTCCAGTCTTTGGGTGTCCATTTTGATGTAGCATCCGATAGTATTAGTGATTCCTGCGAGTACTTGTTGACTCCAGAGGTGTAATGGGAGATTGTGCAATCACACCCAAACTAGAATCTTAGAGACAACCATTGTATTGGCATCATCTGGGAACCATGGTGTGATGAAGAGTCTTGTGGATCCCTAGAACCAAGGTCCTTCCTGTATTACAAAGTCTCTAGCCTCTACTGTAGGAAAGTTCACTATAAAGAACCCCTTGGAACAAAGATGTATTTCACATTGTGTAGTCTAGTTCGTGAAGATCCAATGAAATAGATGAACCGGTTTGGGCCAAAAACAATTGAATCTACATATTATTGCTTGTCTTTCATATATAGTGCAGTGCTCATCTGTTTATGGTATATCTATGCTATATTTTGGGGTATGGTTCAACTGTTCCACAATGTATGGCCTTGCATCCATACCTGTTTGACTTGGTGTTGCTTTGGTTGTGTTTTTCCCTTGAAGAATGTTTTTGTAGGATATACTTCCTATTTTTTCCCCCTGATGTGTTCCTGTAGTTTTTGTACCAGTCCCACTTCCCTCCCCCCTGTAGGGATTTCTGTTGTTCTCTGTCGCACCACCTCTTATTCTCAGATTGAGAATTATTGTTGACAAGGGTGTGATTTTGTATTCCTTGAGGTAATTTGTGTCTGGAGTACTCTGCCCCCATGAATCAGATTTTGTGTTCTGGTGGGATATCCAAATTTTTGCAGTATAAGATTCTATAGTTACTTTACAGATTCAGTTTCTTTTACCCAAAGTAATTATGTTTTTCTGGCAAGGGTTTTGACAGAAACTTGGAAATGGTGGGTACTTACCGGGGATCCAGATCTTGTTGCAAAGATGTTGTTCTTCAAAATATGTATAGATTTGTTTATAGAGTGGTAGGCGCTATTCCCTGGCTTCTCTGCACTTTTCCCCATCAGAACGACCGGATTGGGCCTCAACTTGGTGCAAATGCCCTGCAAATGCTTGGATCCCACATTGTCTGTAACACAGTCCAACATCTGTGTGTATTGCTCCAGCAGATCACATAATCTCTTGTCGTAGTCAAACTTCATCTCGGCCTTAGTTCCTTCAACTGCTTCTTCAGGAACTTCTTGAAGGCTATCCTCTTCGATTTTTTCCACAATGTTTCCGGCAGAAGGTAGCGCGGGGTGATTTTTCTTGAAGAACAAAGAAGGCCATTTAGCGGTGCTCTAAGTGATCAAACAAGAGTCTGGATCGGTGATCCTCGTGAACCAGGTATTGCCACTCCTTCTATTATCGGTGGCAGCCTCTGCTGCCTTGACAGCAGCGGGTGCATGGCATCCAGTCTGTGGGTAGTCATATGGGTCATGTTCCTGCATCCCAAGCAGGTGGTGCGAAGCTTGCCACCTGCGCCACCGCCTTCATATGGTCGTCGATCCTCCTCCTTCACCATGTGCAAGCAGATAATCTTATTCTAGGAGGAGACCTTAATTTCTCAATTAGATATTCTGAATCATGGGGCCATAATGCACAAATTGATTTTCTATCAGACTTCTTCAAAAATATATTGGAGGACCATGGCCTTATTGATATTCCATCTGCTAGACTACAACCCACGTAGAGGAACAAATGGACTAGGGAGGCTAGGCTGGCCAAAAGACTAGATAGCTTCCTGGAACAATTTGCCTGACACATGAATCCTGGAACAATCTTCTATATTAATGAAATCATCACTTTTAGCTCAGTGAACAATTTTACATCAAAGTATGCTTTCTTGATACAATTCCCAACATTTGTACTTCAATTTATGAAGTACTTATATAAAAATTATAAAAAATATCTTGATTGGAAATATCAAGATTTTTACAAAATATCCTAAAACAATTTACAAAAATAGAATAGAAATATAGGCAACTAAAACTGTTTTAGTCCTCTGGCACTATCTTCAAGGATTACTAGTGATGACTTGGCCTGAAAAAATGTTGCTTTGCTGTTGAAGGTGAAAAAATGTTTTACCCAAGTAACTGGAACAATTTGTCCCATATGTCTTCATTTGGAGTGGAGAATTTAACAAGAATCATGTATGTTTCATCCACCTCAGTCTATTTTTGAAAAGTAGGCTTGACAACGAATAAGTGATTTATCTCATGTTTGATAAGAAAATCAAAATCCAAAGTTTCCATGAACGCTTTTCCTGTCATGTTTCCTTTTCTAGTGGAAATTTTTGACTTATTTGTGGCTATGGTATACAACCTTCTTCTAATAATCATCTAACCTGATCAACTTGTCTCCAATTTCTATCAAACATGGCAACCCCTTTCGATTTAACACATTAAATTTCCCGTGGAACTTTTGAATGCTGGACTCGAAATTCTGGCACTTATTTTCCAGCTGAAGCATAAGGTTCCTTTTTGTAAGGACCCTCCTCACCTCCATAATTGTCTCTGCCCTGTTTGCAATTTCAAACTCTTCTAATTCCTCTTTAGTCTTTGAATTTAGAATCCTAATAAGAGTGGTGCCTTCACCTGACTTCTGTCCTAAATCTTCTTTCACCTCTTCAATGACTCCTTTAGATCTCTGTACTAATTCCTCCTGCTCAAAAATGATCTCAATAAAGGGCCATATTTCATTCGTGGTATTATTTATTTCTATCCAAATACTTTCATTTTCCTGTGCAAAGTTTATTCCATTGCAGACTCATTCTCCAATTGTTCAATTTATAATTTAATTTATAAGTCTTTTGCAGCTATGCTAGGTATGCACTGTCAATTTTCAACTTTTGCTCCTGGAGATTATTTAGCTGAGTTTTCAACTTCTCAATTTCCTATCCTATGATTGATAGGTCATTCATTACTTTGATTAGTTCTTTTGAAGAATCTGTATATTGTGCCTCAGCTGTGATGGTTGCTGAAGTGGATGCCCCAACTGCTAATGTAGATGCAACAAGAACGGCTATGAGTGGAATGGTTGCCAACTATGTTTACTGTTCTCTTTCCTTTAACAAATTCTCCATCTCAACCTTCATTTCTTGTATATGTCCACTTTGTTCAATAATAATTGTGAACATGTCTTCCTTTTTCTTTTTAACTATCCAACTTCCTTAATCGATGGGTTTTCTATGGAGGGAAGCTTGAGCCATTTCTTGAGTGTTGCCATGTCAGTGTTCTTCCTTCTAATAACTTCTTCTATAGCTTTCAAATTGCTGGGATCATATCCCAGTTTAATTACTAGATCTTCTAAAGACTTTATTTTTGTGTGTTTAGCTAGAGAAGAAATATTCTCTAATTTGAGTTGTGACTAAATGTTGTCGACTAAAGCTTGCAACCTGGAAGATGCCATTGTTGAAGTTTTCAAGGTCAAGTGCAACATCTCCCCTATTTTCTTATGCAGGTCTATCTGATCAATTGGATGAATTTGATCAGTATTAAAGGAAAAGATTGATTTATTGTAATCTTCTGAAGTTTTTAGGAAAAGGACCTCAACCTGTACGAAGGTTATCTGCATTTTTCCCTTCTCTGTGTCAAAAGAAGAGAGTGGCCTATGCTGTGAGGATGTTTTCTGCTTCCAAAAATGTGTCTAAGTTGTATCTTTTAACATCTCATTCTTCTTTTTAATTTCTCTATACCTGGCAAATATATTTGGTTCAGTTTGGTCATGAACCAATTCCCCTGAATGAGAGGTATCTAGTGGCTCTTGGGAAGCCGAAGAGGATGGAGATACTACAAAAATATCTTCATTCCTGGTAGAAGTATGGGGGATTGTCAAAATAATAGTGGACTGTACATTTTCCTCCTGAAATGATTCTTCTGTTTGAAATGTATTTTGTCTCTTCTTGTAAATTTTGAACTCCTTTCCCTAGATTTCTATGACTTAAGGGGAAAGGTCTTCCTTGGCCTCTTGTCCTTATTCTCCTAGGGTGTAGGAGTGTGTGTTGTAGTTGTTGATAGAACCTGCTCTTCTGCCTCCTGCAAAGTGTTTTCCAGCCATTTATCTCTGGCCTGGGTGTATGAATGTAGGGAGTAGCCTTATTTTCTACTCTTAGCTTTGAAATCTCTCCCAAATGGTCATATGACTAGGTGAAGCTGAGTTTGATGTTAATTTGCTTTAGGAGGATGTTTGCTTCTTTAACTGCTGCCCTGGTATTGCAAATGAAAAGGCCCACCTATGTTTTAATCTTAAATTGAGATTTCTTCTTTGCTACCACAAAATGTAGCTCATCCATGTTAATCATTTGCCTGATGTACTCTAATGAGAAAATTGTCATTGGGACAAACTTTGGAAACTTGTAAGGTGGAAATTCACACCCATAGACCCTGATTTCTATGTAATTCTGGTACAAGTATGATCCAGGTGGATATTGGTGGCCACCTGCCAAGTCCACATGGACCCCCACCATTGTCTTTCTCAGCATTTTCATTTTCCTTAATTGTAGCACAACTTACTATTTTTAGCAGTTTTTCGGGTCCTGAACTTCCGGAGCTGTTTTGAGGCCCTAAACGACGTTTTTTGGGGAATCTGGAGGCAACACGGGTCCATGGAACATGGACCCGTGTTGCCTGTTCCAACAATGATAATGCTTGAACAGATATTTCTAATGAGCTATTGTACGCGTCAAACGGAGATCATATGCTAAAGTTACGACCCCGGGAAGTTGATGTACCAACTTACCCCCAAACGGGGCCCACAGTTTGGCGTTTCATCTCCTAGGGTAGGTTTTGGAATGTGAAGGGTTTTCCATTGTTTTTCAACAATAAATAGGCCTTCGAGCCTCATTGTAACAC